>WNGS01031105.1:0-11773 GCA_020271785.1 Procambarus virginalis
TTAATCCTCTGCTTCAGGACCTTTCCATATGAAAGGTGATTAAGAAAGCATAATTTACTTTCTTTGAAAAGGCAAAGAGTCAAACAGAACCAAATTTGAAGCACACAAATGAAGGGAAGGGCGTGAAGAGCAATATTACCCTTATGCTACGTCGCTAATTCGGGCACTCCTCCTGCTCTTGAGGAAATTTTTGGAGGATTATAAAACCAGTATGTGTTCCAGCGATTTTTTTTTTTAGCGAAAGTGATGGCGATTTTGATAAGCAACATTTAACTTTTCAAAACGCCCGAATAGTGGTGGGGGACTGTCATAGGTGAGTTGGAGTCAGCCTCATTGTCTTCTTCTAAAAAGTGTCAGCTCCCATTGCTACTCCAGTGACTCCCATGCGGTCCGAAATATGTTTTTAGAAATATATATATTATATATATATTTCTTTCTTTTATGTCCCCCGCAGGGCTGAGGACCTGGTGCGGCAGCGATTCCACAGGATGCTGAGGTCAACTGCTCTCCTGCTGGGGCTGCTGCTGCTCTACCTGATCTGCGTCATCCCCGTCTGTGTCTACAGAGCGCTCACGCTGGCTGATAACAATAAACGCGTCCCTCTCGGCATCGCCATCTACATGAACTACTGGACCGAGTACGGCATCAACTTCCTCGTCTACGCCGCCAGCAACGCCAACTACAGGAAGGCTTACAAGCAGTTCTTCAAACTGATTTTAGAACAAATTTGGAAATCGTATAAATCACTTATATGTAACTGTAGTAAAAGTCCATCTGTTTTACAGCTATCATCAGTTATCGTTCGCAGTGGCTCTGTTGCCATTCTTCCTCTTTATAGCTCACTGGAGTTCTCTGAGGCAGACCCTGGAGCCGATGGCTGTATATTGCCTCCTCTTGGTTTTCACTTTCTGAGCAGCTCCTCCTGTAATGAAACTCTCTCTCACAGAGGTCCAACAGTCATAGTAGAACATTTCTAGTAACTGAACTCCTTCTTCCAGATGTTCAACAGACACAATGGATCATTTCTAGTTACTGAACTCCATCCCCCATGGGTTCAATAGTTACAGTGGATCCCTTTCAGTACTATAACTATCTACCAAGGGTTCGACAGTCACAGTGGACTCCTCTAAGTAACTGATGTCCCTCTCCCGGGGGGTTTACACTCACGGTAGACCACTGCTCTCAATGTTAGAGACGTTACCGTGTAAACCACCTTGGGACACTGTTACCATGCTGTGAACTGAAAGGTAATCACAGTGAGCAGTGAAGTCCTTTCATGTTTCAGACACACTCAGATGCAAATCCATGAAATTACTTCTTTATTGGATTGTATATGCAATATTGAAGAATACGTCTCAGTTTTACTAATTATTACGCGTGAGGCAAGGACTGGCTGAAAGCCGATAGTACGAAGAAAATAAATATTTAAATGTAATGAATATGACAATGCACGAGAAGCACTGCACACCTGGTCTTGTGAAGTGGTGGCTCGCTATTTTGGATGACTGCTGGAGTGTGGTAGTGCTTGGTTTATTGTTGAACTTTAAGCCTATCAACCTCTGGTGGGTTAACATGGCCACAAAAGTACTGACTGGCCAGCCATTATGTTGACCAAGATATTGACTAGACCTAGAATCAGTTCACTTAAAGATATAATCACTGGAGCACTAACTCGGGACAGAAGAGCTTCCAATAGCAACAGGTGGACCCATTGTGCGATAAACACCATCAAAACATTCGATATAACAAACACAGTCACTGAGAAGGGTGTCGAGGAAATACATGCAGACTTTGTTATGCAAGTCCCTTGGGAATCTCCGCCAGCAGACTTTAAAATTATTGTTCTTGAAGGAAAAAAGAACCAGACAAATCCTCATCTGCTACGTAACATTGCACAGATGCATTTAGAAGCAAACATGGCATCCGACAGCTTCACTTACATCACAGATGGATCAGTAGACCAGCAGGGACACGAAACCGGAGCTGCAGTTAAAGCAGGAAACTCTGTAAATAGTTGGAGGCTCTCAAATGGGTGTTCGACTTTACAAACAGAGATGCTAGCCATTCAAAAGGTTTTGGAACATGCTCTTGCTGAACACTGACAACATGTTATCATACATACAGATTCGAGAACCGCCATTGAAACCTTGCAACAAGAACTCATATGTGATAACATACATCTGATCACAAATGTCATATCATTAACGCAAACACTCAAACGACAAGGCCGACGGGTACTTATCAACTGGGTGCTAAGTCATATGGGAATAATAGGAAATGACATTGTAGACAAAGCTGCAAAACTTGCAACTAAGAGAATAAATGTAGACATTTACATACCACAGAGTCTATCACAGATTAAGAAAGTAATTAGAAACAGAGTAATGCAAAAGTTGTACAGTGACCACAACACAGCAGTTGCAACACCAGCATCTGCGGGTTGGTACAAGAATTCAACCAACTACGAACCACTTAGTTTGATGAAAGGGAGCAGTAGAGCAACAGAAGTACACTTACATCGCATCAGGTTTGGATACCCATGTGCATGGGAAATAAGCTTACAGGTTCCGGAAGATGAGAGGAAATGTCAACACTGTGGAGAAATGCCCGACAGACCACCGGAACATTATCTAACACAGTGCACAGTTACAAACTCATTAAGATTTCAACTTAGATTCAACAGAGCAGAAGTTGTTAAACACATATGGCAAAATCTTCCTGAAGCGACCATACGAGTCATAAATACTCATACTCCGCCAAAGTAAAACAGAAACAAGCAACACTTAGTAGGCCAGCCAGAGGCTTAGGGCTCACGCAGGAATATCCCCGAAAAAAAGCCATTATGTATACTTTAGTTCCGGATGTAGACCAGAGCTATAGTAAACTCTCGGTGCATACACACCGAGATGTGGGATACATCTCTCAGTTTATATATCCCCGTGGAGGTGCTTGTCACTGACAGAGTGTGGAGGATGTAGTGAATGAACGAGGGATACTTTTATGTCTATATTAAATTGATGTGTATGAGTTTTAGCTATATTACTCATATTTTTCTTTCCCGGTTAGAACCTCCCCGCCATATAAACTGGGAAGGGAAGATATATATATATATATATATATATATATATATATATATATATATATATATATATATACATATATATATATATATATATATATATATATATATATATATATATATATATATGTATATATATATATATATATATATATATATATATATATATATATATATATATATATATATATATATATATATATATATATATATAGGTGTGTGTGTGTGTGTGTGTACAAAACCTGGACTTTTCTTTTAAACACAAAAAAGTTAACTTTTTGTACTGTCCGGCTATATACGGTATTATTATTTTGGAGGATAGAATGACACATACATTATTATTTCTTCCCCTTCCAATTTCTCACCCCTTTTCCTGTCATCCTCTGATGAACAAACGACACATCAGAAGATGATGAATACATTATCATGTCGTGTGAACGGTCCAGGATGGACCGAAACGTCGACGTTTCTTGATCTTCTGACGTGTGGTGTAGTCATCATCTCTTCAGCTACCTTATTGTGGCTCATCGTCTGCATTTCTTCCCTTCCCAGTGTATAGAACGGGGAGGTTCTCACCCGGAAAGAAAAATATGAGTAATATAGTTAAAGCTCACACACATCAATTTAATATAGACTTACGTTGTGTGTGTGTGTGTGTGTGTGTGTGTGTGTGTGTGTGTGTGTGTGTGTGTGTGTGTGTGTGTGTGTGTGTGTGTGTGTGTGGAAAGCTAATAAATTTGAAAAATGAAATAACTCGCTAATTACCGGTATTTGATCTCTCAAATATGATACCTGTGTGTTTAATACATTACAGATTATTGATCTCTCTGCACATATAGATATTCTTTATTATTATTATTATTATTGATTATTGATCTCTGTACACATATACATATGTATATACATATTTTTTATTATTATTTAATATAGTTATTATCGTTATATTTTGCATTTATCTAATTGTTATTAATGTTATTATCGTGTTGCTGCTAATTTTTAATTCAAGTTTATTATTATTATAATTATTAAATATGGATATTGTGTCAGTTGTTTTATTGCTGTTTACTGAGGTGTCCTGATATCCTGCTGGTGTCCAGATAATTACTTATCCTGCTGGTTAGATATCCTAACTCATGTTATTTAAATACTTAAAGAACACTCAAAACATTCAAAACTAAGGCAAAGTCATTAAAAACTCAAATTCACTCAAATGCACTCAGAAACACAAAAGTCCCTCAGATACGCTTAAAAATACTCAAATGCACTCAAAAACACTTAAAACACGGGAAAACACTTCAAATACTTTGAAAAACTATAAAAACGCATTCAAAATCTCTCATAAACACTAAAAAAAACTAAAATCACAAACAGTTATTAGAATACAAACAGATTTTGAGTTTTTGTTGTATGAGCGATTTTTAGTGTGTGTTTTCATAGTTTTTCAAAGTAGTTCTAGTGTTTTTCTGTGTTCTGAGTGTTTTTGTGTGTACAAATCCACAAGGGCCGTGATGAGGTTCGAACCTACGTTCGGGATGATCCCAGACGCTCCTTAGTCGATTGCGCCACGACATGGTTAAAAGAATTGCAACCTGGAGTACATACTGTCTCACGAGGCTCCCGCAGCTTCTCCGAAGCACAAACCGGAGTTTCACACTTCTGGGGTGTGGAGTTTCACTCCACACCCCAGAAGTGACTCGAACCCATACTGCTTCTGGGGTGTGGAGTTTTTAGTTGCATATATGCCTGGGGAGTTTTCAGTTGCATATATATATATATATATATATATATATATATATATATATATATATATATATATATATATATACATATATATATATAGACGGGCTATTCATACACGTGCCACCTCTTGGGTGGCTTCATCTTCATCAATTAATCTGATATATATATATATATATATATATATATATATATATATATACATATATATATATATATTATATATATATATATATATATATATATATATATATATATATATATATATATATATATATATTTGTGTATTTAAAGGTTACAAAACATACAAGACAAATGCCTAAAGGTTATGGATCTCTTGAAGCTCCTCCGCTTCCGGACAGGAACCGAGGACGCAGCAAGCATTTCCCCTCTGGATCGCCACACTGAGGCGCTGAAACAAAAAACTGCAAGCCCTTGGGTCTCTGGTGACGTCAATGAGCTTGGAACCCAATTCCTTGAGAAATCCCAAGGCACTCTTGCCCCAGGGGCCATGCGTCTCAGACGCTATGGGAACAAAGAGGTATTGACCTGCCAGTCGCCTGTATTTGAGAGATTTTGCTGTTTCCCTGTGGTTGGCTGCCCCACCTGCTTGATCAGCTCCGAAGTGTACATAGGTGTCAGCCAGGGTGGATACACATGTGTAGTCCCACACCAACTGTCTACCCTCCTTCCATGAGTATATGGTGATGCCATCAGGGCGAAGTGCGGGGAAATCCGGGTTTTGGACCCCTAGGATGCGAGGTTCTCTCTCCGCTGGGCACTTAGCTGAGACGAGGCTTCTCTTGATGATGTCATTGACCTCGTTGTGTCTTGCATGCCAGCCCTTTGTGCTTCCGCAATGCAACCCATGCAGTCCGTATTGGTCTGCTTCCACCCTGTTGCAAATACACTTGTATTCAGTGTGAATTGGGGCACCAAGGCGGAGGGCCACTGCTCACGAAGGGATTCTGGATCTAGGCGCGTGCCCATTGTTGACATGGGTACTGCCAGGAGGAAGTCTCCTGCATGGAGGGCACGCACTGCTCTGAGGCGGGCTTTCTCCTTGTCTGATGTTGCAGCGCTGAGCATAGCATCAGCTACTTTTTCCACTAGAGGGTGGTCCCAGCCGGACTGTTTGTGTTGTTTTGTTGGCTCTATAATGGTTGCTGGGGCTGCGAGAACACCCCACTGATTTGAACATTCAGTGAAAGCAGGATCGTGTATTCCTGCTGAGTCTCTCAGGGTTGCAGGTAAGATATCTCTGACGAGGTCGTGCGATGCGTGGGAGGAGGAAAGGAAGGCTGGTAGAGCAATTTGGGAGGCTGTGCGGACACCAAGGCCGCCAAGTCTTACAGGAAGGGTTGCTTGCTCCCACTGAGAGTCGTCCAATGGCAGGTTCAGGACTTTCACCAGCATGGACCTCAGAAGGGTGTCATACACATTTAATTTAGGGCTGCTGTAGGATGGAGAACATCTCAGAAAGTACGTCAACTTAGGGAGAGACAGGCATCTTGTGAGGAGAAAGAGAGCATCATGGGCATCAATCTTGTCAATCCTGTCCAGCATTCTCTTTAGATCAGTGATTTCGCAGCCAGGACCTCCTCGATTGCTCGTGGGCCAATGGGGGCACCCAGGAGAGTACAGTCCGGTGGCTCGACAACGAGAATGTCTGGAAGAACATTTTGTATTTGCCCAGTGATGTCTTGGTTGCGGGAGATTATTTCACACTTGGATGCATTGAGAATGAGGCCTAAGTCTGCTCCCTGCTCCTGGATTTTCCTTATATCCTCCAAAATGGTTTCCGGGGTTCCAGCGAGAGTGCCATCATCCAGGTACCAGATGTTTAGCTCGCTTGTCAGACTATCAGTGACCTCTTTGATAGCTAGGCAGAAAAGGAGGGGTGCTAAGGGGTCACCTTGTTGGACACCTTCACAGGAGTTTATTTCATGTTCCCCAAAAAGAAGCTTAGAGTCCCCACTGTAGCACGATCGGATGAACGGGTAAAGGGGACGGAAATGGTTGTGTACAGCCCTGAGGACCGCGTCTCGTCTGACTTGATTGAAAGCATTTTTGAAGTCAAGCTTTACTAGTGCCTTCTGGTCCGGGAGATCAGCAATGTAAGCCCGCGCTGCATGTGCTGCAGCTTCACAACCTAGGGGAATCCCAAACCCGAGCTGATGAGGTTTCAGCAAGGTGGCTGCTTCCTGGCTGATAGATCTCACTGCAGCCTTAGCTACGAGGCGTCGGAGGGTGTTGCCAACGGCAATGGGCCTGATACCCCTATCCTTCTTCTTTAGAGCACAGAGTGCTGCTCCATAAAAGACAGGCCTAATATCCTCAGGGATGCCACCAGCCAAACACATGTTGGAGAATCTGGTAAGTTCCACTAGAAGGTCCTTTGCAGCATCTCCAAGCACCGGGTTCAGCATTTGTTTGATGTGCTGGGGTCTTAGACCTGTAAAGCCCCCTGCTGAACCTGTTGGGAAAGACATGGCTGCTTTGTACACCTCAGATTCTCTAACAGTCAAGGGTTCTATGCCCACATTGTTTTCCTGGGGATCCCTGCTGCTGTCTGGGGCTCTGCGTGGGTGTTTGTCTTGAAGAGCCTCTGCTGTCGTGGCGTTCCTGGGGGCAATAGTGTCATCGCTGGTCATGATTCTGATGGCACCTGTGGTATTGCCCTCTTCTATTTTCCTGGTGATCTGTGCTCTCATTTTGTGGTTCTCAGATGAGTTATTGTTGGTCGTCCTGCGGCTGGTGTTCTTGGCACGAGGGGGGAGGCGGACCAGGTTGTCTGCTCTGGGGAATTCATTAAGTGCCCTGATTACTGAGGTTGCTAATACTATATATATATATATATATATATATATATATATATATATATATATATATATATATAAGCACATACTTGCATGAACCACAAGAGAAGATTAACAATCTTTAGACAACACCCACCAGTGGGACTCGAACCCAGAAAGCACAACTATCTTCCAATAGCTGCCATAACTAGTATGCCTTAACCCACTACACCAAGTCAGACCCTTAAAAGAGATAGAGACTTCGAAGTATTTACCTCAAATATCTCCACCTCCCAAGGGCGCCAGATTAGTGAGGGGTTACTCAAGCATTTTTCATCAAGCCACTGTCAATGTGGGAGAACTCGTGTCTATGCTATAAGCACATACTTGCATGAACCACAAGAGAAGATTAACAATCTTTAGACAACACCCACCAGTGGGACTCGAACCCAGAAAGCACAACTATCTTCCAATAGCTGCCATAACTAGTATGCCTTAACCCACTACACCAAGTCAGACCCTTAAAAGAGATAGAGACTTCGAAGTATTTACCTCAAATATCTCCACCTCCCAAGGGCGCCAGATTAGTGAGGGGTTACTCAAGCATTTTTCATCAAGCCACTGTCAATGTGGGAGAACTCGTGTCTATGCTATAAGCACATACTTGCATGAACCACAAGAGAAGATTAACAATCTTTAGACAACACCCACCAGTGGGACTCGAACCCAGAAAGCACAACTATCTTCCAATAGCTGCCATAACTAGTATGCCTTAACCCACTACACCAAGTCAGACCCTTAAAAGAGATAGAGACTTCGAAGTATTTACCTCAAATATCTCCACCTCCCAAGGGCGCCAGATTAGTGAGGGGTTACTCAAGCATTTTTCATCAAGCCACTGTCAATGTGGGAGAACTCGTGTCTATGCTATAAGCACATACTTGCATGAACCACAAGAGAAGATTAACAATCTTTAGACAACACCCACCAGTGGGACTCGAACCCAGAAAGCACAACTATCTTCCAATAGCTGCCATAACTAGTATGCCTTAACCCACTACACCAAGTCAGACCCTTAAAAGAGATAGAGACTTCGAAGTATTTACCTCAAATATCTCCACCTCCCAAGGGCGCCAGATTAGTGAGGGGTTACTCAAGCATTTTTCATCAAGCCACTGTCAATGTGGGAGAACTCGTGTCTATGCTATAAGCACATACTTGCATGAACCACAAGAGAAGATTAACAATCTTTAGACAACACCCACCAGTGGGACTCGAACCCAGAAAGCACAACTATCTTCCAATAGCTGCCATAACTAGTATGCCTTAACCCACTACACCAAGTCAGACCCTTAAAAGAGATAGAGACTTCGAAGTATTTACCTCAAATATCTCCACCTCCCAAGGGCGCCAGATTAGTGAGGGGTTACTCAAGCATTTTTCATCAAGCCACTGTCAATGTGGGAGAACTCGTGTCTATGCTATAAGCACATACTTGCATGAACCACAAGAGAAGATTAACAATCTTTAGACAACACCCACCAGTGGGACTCGAACCCAGAAAGCACAACTATCTTCCAATAGCTGCCATAACTAGTATGCCTTAACCCACTACACCAAGTCAGACCCTTAAAAGAGATAGAGACTTCGAAGTATTTACCTCAAATATCTCCACCTCCCAAGGGCGCCAGATTAGTGAGGGGTTACTCAAGCATTTTTCATCAAGCCACTGTCAATGTGGGAGAACTCGTGTCTATGCTATAAGCACATACTTGCATGAACCACAAGAGAAGATTAACAATCTTTAGACAACACCCACCAGTGGGACTCGAACCCAGAAAGCACAACTATCTTCCAATAGCTGCCATAACTAGTATGCCTTAACCCACTACACCAAGTCAGACCCTTAAAAGATAGAGACTTCGAAGTATTTACCTCAAATATCTCCACCTCCCAAGGGCGCCAGATTAGTGAGGGGTTACTCAAGCATTTTTCATCAAGCCACTGTCAATGTGGGAGAACTCGTGTCTATGCTATAAGCACATACTTGCATGAACCACAAGAGAAGATTAACAATCTTTAGACAACACCCACCAGTGGGACTCGAACCCAGAAAGCACAACTATCTTCCAATAGCTGCCATAACTAGTATGCCTTAACCCACTACACCAAGTCAGACCCTTAAAAGAGATAGAGACTTCGAAGTATTTACCTCAAATATCTCCACCTCCCAAGGGCGCCAGATTAGTGAGGGGTTACTCAAGCATTTTTCATCAAGCCACTGTCAATGTGGGAGAACTCGTGTCTATGCTATAAGCACATACTTGCATGAACCACAAGAGAAGATTAACAATCTTTAGACAACACCCACCAGTGGGACTCGAACCCAGAAAGCACAACTATCTTCCAATAGCTGCCATAACTAGTATGCCTTAACCCACTACACCAAGTCAGACCCTTAAAAGAGATAGAGACTTCGAAGTATTTACCTCAAATATCTCCACCTCCCAAGGGCGCCAGATTAGTGAGGGGTACTCAAGCATTTTTCATCAAGCCACTGTCAATGTGGGAGAACTCGTGTCTATGCTATAAGCACATACTTGCATGAACCACAAGAGAAGATTAACAATCTTTAGACAACACCCACCAGTGGGACTCGAACCCAGAAAGCACAACTATCTTCCAATAGCTGCCATAACTAGTATGCCTTAACCCACTACACCAAGTCAGACCCTTAAAAGAGATAGAGACTTCGAAGTATTTACCTCAAATATCTCCACCTCCCAAGGGCGCCAGATTAGTGAGGGTTACTCAAGCATTTTTCATCAAGCCACTGTCAATGTGGGAGAACTCGTGTCTATGCTATAAGCACATACTTGCATGAACCACAAGAGAAGATTAACAATCTTTAGACAACACCCACCAGTGGGACTCGAACCCAGAAAGCACAACTATCTTCCAATAGCTGCCATAACTAGTATGCCTTAACCCACTACACCAAGTCAGACCCTTAAAAGAGATAGAGACTTCGAAGTATTTACCTCAAATATCTCCACCTCCCAAGGGCGCCAGATTAGTGAGGGTTACTCAAGCATTTTTCATCAAGCCACTGTCAATGTGGGAGAACTCGTGTCTATGCTATAAGCACATACTTGCATGAACCACAAGAGAAGATTAACAATCTTTAGACAACACCCACCAGTGGGACTCGAACCCAGAAAGCACAACTATCTTCCAATAGCTGCCATAACTAGTATGCCTTAACCCACTACACCAAGTCAGACCCTTAAAAGAGATAGAGACTTCGAAGTATTTACCTCAAATATCTCCACCTCCCAAGGGCGCCAGATTAGTGAGGGGTTACTCAAGCATTTTTCATCAAGCCACTGTCAATGTGGGAGAACTCGTGTCTATGCTATAAGCACATACTTGCATGAACCACAAGAGAAGATTAACAATCTTTAGACAACACCCACCAGTGGGACTCGAACCCAGAAAGCACAACTATCTTCCAATAGCTGCCATAACTAGTATGCCTTAACCCACTACACCAAGTCAGACCCTTAAAAGAGATAGAGACTTCGAAGTATTTACCTCAAATATCTCCACCTCCCAAGGGCGCCAGATTAGTGAGGGGTTACTCAAGCATTTTTCATCAAGCCACTGTCAATGTGGGAGAACTCGTGTCTATGCTATAAGCACATACTTGCATGAACCACAAGAGAAGATTAACAATCTTTAGACAACACCCACCAGTGGGACTCGAACCCAGAAAGCACAACTATCTTCCAATAGCTGCCATAACTAGTATGCCTTAACCCACTACACCAAGTCAGACCCTTAAAAGAGATAGAGACTTCGAAGTATTTACCTCAAATATCTCCACCTCCCAAGGGCGCCAGATTAGTGAGGGGTACTCAAGCATTTTTCATCAAGCCACTGTCAATGTGGGAGAACTCGTGTCTATGCTATAAGCACATACTTGCATGAACCACAAAGAAGATTAACAATCTTTAGACAACACCCACCAGTGGGACTCGAACCCAGAAAGCACAACTATCTTCCAATAGCTGCCATAACTAGTATGCCTTAACCCACTACACCAAGTCAGACCCTTAAAGAGATAGAGACTTCGAAGTATTTACCTCAAATATCTCCC
>WNGS01031121.1:0-13536 GCA_020271785.1 Procambarus virginalis
CACGTAGACTTGTTCGGTTTAAGGCATATTGTTAAGTTTCTCTTTAATAATACAGATACAAAAATTTATTAAAAATACTACTCATCTCTTCATCACTATCTGTTATTTTGACCTGTCTCAGTTTGTTATGGCCTATCCGTTCCCTAGTCTTAGTTCGAATATAACTGAAAAACCTCTTTAGGATTTGTCTTCACTTGCCCTGCTATACGAACTTCATATGTTAGCTTTTTTCTTCCTTATCTCTTTTTTAACATTCTTAACCAGTTGAAAAACGAATTACCTGTTCTAAAGTGACCCTCCCCATTTTTAATCCCTTTTGTACCAAGCTCTTTTTTACCTATAAGGTTTTTTCAAATTCTTCTTTGTTAGCCCTTGGGTCATTAGAATTCGATCTATTCAATTTGTTGTGTATATACGTTTCCCTGCTGCTTTGTTTAGAATATTCTTAAAATAAGTTATATATTGGAATCCACATCGGACAGTCCCCATTTGCATCACCTATCATAGAATCACCTATCCTATCATTTCTAAAAGCACCTATCTGATCTTCGAAATGAATGCCAACCAGTTCAAAAACCTGTGCATTCTTTCTAAGATCAGTTATATTATGTACTCCCGCCCTGCCCTGGTGAACCTCTATTACTCCCTCATCTATCCATATTCAACTATGGATTTGTTCTTTGGGGTTTCTTACTTAACTCCAAAATCATTTACGGTCCTCTAATTATTCAACACAAATGAAAGCTTGCTATTAGGACAATATCCAACTCTGCTGGCCCCAGACATCACTCGGTACCCTACTCAAATCTCAATGTTTATATACATAGCACTGCAACCTCTCTCATAGGTTTTTATAACTCATTATAAAACGTTGAACCTTGAGTTCACTTAGCCAATACGACCTCAATGCTTCTAACCTTGAAAGCTGTAACAGAACCCTTGAGCACCATACCAGAAATACGTTTTGATAATTCCAAGAGTACGACTTAACCAAACTAGAATGCTCTACAAATCAAGGGACCCATATTGTAGAATGACTTGCCCAACCTGTTAAAGACGTCCTACTCCAACCATTTTTAGATAAACTAACACTACCTTATAAACGCCCTGTAACCTACCTTCCCCTCTATTGATCAACCCATTCTTTTTTTTTTTTTATTCAAACGCTGTTTTTATTCGCAAATTGTATTTGTGCTGCTTTCTCAGTCTGTTCCCCCCCCCTTTTTTTGTACCTTTAATTATCCATCTCGCAGAGTCCATTTTATTCTTTTTTGTCAATTAGTATAGTTTTTAAGATATTAATGTTTTCTTGCCCGAACCGCATTGCGTAATAGTGGCTTTAGGCATTGTATGTACTAGCTCTATCTAGAACTTGATCCAAACTTATGTAAATCTCTCTATGTATGTACCTTCCTGAATAAACATAACATAACAATAACATAACTGAAGCACTGGGTATCATGTCTCGCGTCCAAGTCCCGGGCCCAACCCCATACACCATACTTTTTTCCTCAATCAATTTAGACCAAAGTTCTTAGGCTATTAATCAGCTTTTCGAAAATCTGCCTTTAACAGAAGTTTCTCCTACAGGTCTATTCCCTTCTATTCTAAATCTGATTTCTTTGTATCACTGTATCCCTAGCTCACTCCCATTTTCGATGTCATTAATTTGTTGTTCCCTGTTAGTTCCACTGATCAAAATTTATATTCCCCGTGTGGTTCCTTAATGTGTTCGTAAGAAAGCAATCGTCAATTAATCTAGAAAATCTTCTGCTTCACATGCCCTGTTTTGTTCAAACCTCAACCAGTTTATCCACTCAAATTAAAGTCACCCCATGACACAAATATTGTTAGACCTAGATTCTATATCATTTTCATCCCATAGATGCTTTTCCTCCATTCTGTCTAAATTTGGTGGCCTATATATAACTCCAATTATAATCATTATTGCTTTTTTCGTTTAATTAATTCTATCCAAATAGTTATTCTTTTCTGCTTGTGTGTGTGGCTCGGTTTTGATGCCCTCTTTGAGAATACAGTCAATAGGTCACTACGTATATGCTACTCTACCACCCCTCGTCCTAATATATCATCTGTGTGGAAATATTTTAAATCCATTTTTTGATCGTCGGCTAGATAGTCTCTATTAGCAACATTCATGCCCACTTTCGGTAAGTGCAATATATATCTATTTTTTCGTGACAGACAAGAGTCATTAATCGTTAATTTTATTTCCTTAGACCTTTCTACTGTTTGTGTAATACTACGACCTAAGTGAGAATGTTTTATTTTGAGGCCCTCTCTTTCCCTGGATCATTTTGCCAATTCCCTTTCTCCCGCAAACCATACTTTTATTCAGGGTGCCGCCTCCAAATTCAATTCCATACCACTAATCTACTAACAGTTTAAACCCAAACAAACACCGAGTATCTAACCACTTCTTCAAACGAGTTTGGATAACAGCAACAACCCCAGCTCTCGTATAGATGCAACCCCACTCCCGAGCTATACTTTCATATCTTCCATAGAAGTTGTTCCAGTTGTCTATATACAGATAGTTGCATCAGACCTTTGCAATATCTTTCCAGCACTGCAATTGGACACCCCAGTGCCCTCGACCATGCCATTCATTTCCCACTCCCTTCTTGGCAAGATGACCAATATATTGGGATTCTCCCTTGCTCACTAACTATTCTATTGCGGTCCTTGAATCAGTACAGATTAGTTCCTCACTTCTAATCTCCCCAAAATCATGTACCTCCCACTACTAATAAGCAAAATAATGGGTTTTTCCATTTCCCGTCATAATATCTTTCATGTTCCAACAATATCCAACCATTCCAGCTCCCGTATCAACACTCCTTAATCTGTTCCCGCTATCTCTAGCACAAAACGTCTGTCTAAATACCTCACCTGGGAACTCCACAACCAAAACTAACTCGCTAGTCGTACCCTCCTTACTTTCTGAGCGCCCTGAGGGCCCACGCTTCGCCACTCACTTGCTGATTTCTTGTCGGATGTGATACCGCTGGCTCACCACAGCACATCGTCCTCAAACACGGCAACATGAATTTGCCGTCCTTTGGGCGTCTGTAGCGGCCTTGTGCAAGGTTTTCTTGAGAGACCACCTGTCCCCAACGACTCGTCCACGACATAGGTCTTGTTTATCCTTGGTCTATCTCCGCGACCTCCCCCCGACGCTCAAGCTTTGTCGCACCTCCTCTCGTTAGGGAATTCACACATCTGCTCTCAGAGCCCGAACCAAGTTTACCAATTCCTCAGTAATCCCTCCATCACTACTAAGCCGCTACAATAACGCCCGCTACAATCGATATGGTCCGATAGTCATAGTTAAATATTCTTACCTGATGAATCCACACCTAGTGGGGAATTTAGCCTGGTTGATGGAGCCAGACCGAGAATAGAAGAAGGTCAACGGTATTTGTCTTAACAATATGCCTTCAAGCCCAACAAGATCTACTGTGGTGGGGACGAGGAAGAGGTTGACGAGTTAGCAGTTAACAGGGAGGATTGTTCTTAAACAAATAGTAAAACTCAAACCAAACAAATCCCAGGGCGGATGAAGTGTTTGCCAGAGTGCTGAAAGAATGCAAAGAGAGCTTTGTGACCCACTGTCAATCATATTTAATAAATCAATAGAGTCAGGCAGAGTGCCAGAGTTTTGGAAAGTTGCTAATGTGATACCAGTTTTTAAGAAAGGAGATAGATCACTTGCGTCTAACTATCGACCAATTAGCCTAACGTCTATTGTGGGAAAGTTCTCGAATCTATAATAGCAAATAAAATTCGTCTTCATCTTGAAAAACATAAATTAATAATTGAGTCGCAACATGGGTTTATAAATGGCCGTTCATGTTTAACAAATTTGTTATCTTTTTATTCTAGCATAGTTGAGGCAGTTGATAGTGGTAAGGATTGTGATGTTGTGTACCTTGACTTTAGCAAAGCTTTCGATACAGTGCCACATGAAAGACTGATTAAAAAGATAGAGGCTCATGGTATTGGGGGTGCTATATTAAGCTGGATTAGGGCATGGCTATATCAAAGGAAACAGAGAGTTAGTATAAATGGAGTCAAGTCAGAGTGGGAAAATGTTGTAAGTGGAGTGCCTCAAGGCTCTGTCTTGGGACCTCTGTTGTTTATAATATATATAAATGATTTAGATTCAGGTTTGAGTAGCAACATTTGCAAATTTGCCGATGATACGAAAATCGGTAGGGAAATTAATTCGGAGGAGGACTCACTATCACTTCAAGTTGATCTAGATAGGGTTTTGAAATGGTCAAAGGACTGGCAGATGCAGTTTAATGCTGATAAATGTAAAGTTCTGAGGCTAGGTAATGATGATAGAGTTACAAGATACGAGCTAGATGGTGTTGAGATTGCGAAGTCGGATTGCGAAAGGGATCTGGGAGTTATAATTAGTAAAATTTAAAACAAAAGGATCAATGCATAAATGTTCGTAATAAGGCAAATAGGACACTCGGATTAATTAATCGCAGCGTAAGTAACAAGACACCTGGTGTGGTTCTCAAGCTATATCTTGCTCTGGTTAGGCCCCATTTAGATTATGCAGTTCAGTTTTGGTCGCCATATTATAGAATGGATATAAATTCACTTGAACGTGTCCAGCGTAGGATGACTAAGTTAATTCCCCAAATTAGAAATCTTTCATATGAAGAAAGATTAACAAAGCTTAATTTGCATTCACTGGAAAGGCGAAGAGTTAGGGGTGACATGATAGAGGTTTACAAGTGGATGAATGGACATAACAAAGGGGATATTAATAGGGTATTGAAAGTATCAACACAGGACAGAACGCGAAACAATGGGTATAAATTGGATAAGTTTAGATTTAGGAAAGACTTGGGTAAATACTGGTTCAGTAACAGGGTTGTTGATTTGTGGAACCAATTGCCGCGTAACATTGTGGAGGTGGGGTCCCTCGATTGTTTCAAGCATGGGTTGGACATATATATGAGTGGGATTGGGTGGTTATAAATAGGAGCTGCCTCGTATGGGCCAATAGGCCTTCTGCAGTTACCTTTGTTCTTATGTTCTTATGTTCTTATGTAACGGGATAATGGGACTTGCCTGGGACTGCTCCGGGGAAGACGTGCACTCGACGAGGAGGGCTGCTACACCAGCTGTCACTTACCTTTACTGTGCCAGGGAAAGCGAGGCTGGACGGACGAGTCTTGTGCTGCTGAAAAGCTCCTATGGGCCATGCGGGAGCCACTCCTTAATATGTCTCGCTGAGTGTTCTGATGGGCGCGCGAGCGTGGCACAGCGTGACATCCGTCCCGTAGTGTAGGAACTTACCCCAGCTGCTGAATAACAGCTTAGATTGAGGGTACGACTCCTGCAAGCCTAACAGGCATGGAGGTACGCTCCGCCCCCCCCCCCAAAAAAAAAAAACTTGACGGATTTATTTCCATGTAGTCCATCCCCCAGATGACTGTGACCCCCCTGGAGTCAGGGCTAGTAAAGGGGAGGGTGTCCGCCCAAGACGAACCGAAGCCTGGAGTGGAGACCGAGTGCCGAATGTGAGAGGATGGGTCACCCTATTCAACTTTTTGTCGGGCCCACCCAAGGAGGAGGCAAAGCCCGAAAGAAGAAGAAGCGACGTAGCCCGAATTAAGTAGGGACGCAGCCCTAATGTAGAAGGCCGAATGAAGGAGGTACGTAGGCTGAATGATTAAGGCATGTAGGCCGAATGACGCATGTGTAAGACGGGGGTGGGGTGGGTGGGTGCATGTGTTTGCAGTCTCGCGCAACGTTATAGCCATCCCGTAGTGCAGGGAATACTTACCACAGCTGCTGATAATGGCTTTGAGGGAGGGGCCGGACCGGCCCCACGCCATAGAGCTTGGCGGTGTTCCCCTAGCAACCACTCATAAGCTTGTTGTGAGGTCGTCTCCACTCAGTTCACCCCCGGAAGGGATGTAGCCCAATGCAGGGCAAGAGATCCACACGCCGTTCCTGACAGGTCCACTCAAACGGTGGACGAAGCCCGAATGTAGAGGCACGAAGGCCGAATCCCGAGTAAAGAAGGCACGTAGGCCGACGAGACGAAGCCCAAGAGATGCAGGTAAGCCTGCATCTACGCTTTGGAAGAAGAGGAACGCACGGTTTGAACACGCGCGACGAGTGAGTGGGGCCCCAGGAGCTGTTTGTTGTTTTAGATTCAGCTACTTGAAACAAAAAGTTTCAAGTAGCACGGGCTATGGTGAGCCCGTAGTGGACTTCCCTGGCACAGGAGCGGGCTGTAACTTGTAGCAAAGTGGAGCCTGGCGCATTGCCTAAAGTACCCGTCCTGCCGGGCGCCACCCGCTTTAAAGTGGAATAGAAATGCTTATAGCGCCTAGCGCTTGATTTCCACCCTTCGCCACCAAAAAGCTCGCAAAAAAACTTCGACACATCACAGCCGTTTGTCTAACTCGGACGACAAACAGATTCAGAACCAGAGCGACAATGTACAGAATAGGAATATGCTCAACACAGGAACAATCTCTCAACCCCCTCCTCCAGAAACAACGTCAAATTGTTTCTACACAAGTGACAGAAGCCTAGTAAATAAATTTGACTTTTGCGTATACTGAGACAGAAAATCCCGACATCATTGGCATCAGTGAAACATGGGCACGAGAGGACACAATAGAAGAGGGATTCCATCTCCCGGCCGGGACGCCACCCCACCTTTCAGAAATGACAGAACAACAAGGGCAGGTGGTGTAACAAAGATACATAATGGCTCAGGGACTGATCCACACAATTCAATTAGCTAAGCAGGTACGTATTCTATCACGGGGGTGTAGCTCAAATGGTAGAGCGCTCGCTTAGCATGTGAGAGGTACGGGGATCGATACCCCGCATCTCCAGTATCCTTTTGTTAATGGTTTGACTTCCTCATGTGTTCACAATTAAAGGTATAAGTATAATAAATACCAGGTAAATAAAACTTGGTTAATAAATATTATTTTGATGCAAGGAAAATATCTTTAAACAATCAGTTTAGTTTAGTTCATTTATTATGCACCCCATACCCATCCCGTGGGCGGTAGTGGAAAGGGTTACAGAGGCACATAATGGGCTCAGGGACTGAACCCCACAATTCATTTAGCTAAGCAAGTTACAATCTTGATGAGCTAGTTACAAAATTCAATATAAGTCGTCACATCAACAATGGGTTCGAGATCGACCTCAAATACAGGTTCTAAATTAAGCAACTGACATATATGGAGAGCTAGTGTCACAAATAGTCACTGCTTTTATCATAAAAGCGGTGAAATTCTGTGGGGAAGGATACGCATTACCGTGCTCCACTGTCTAAACGACTAAGCGGCGCGCGCGTAGAGCTGGGTACTTGGGAGCGCAGGCGCGGCGCCATCTGGCTCGCCTCCGCCCCGCAGGTACACCACAAAACTCATGAGTGTCAACAAAAGATGTCCAGCACGAGCATTAAGGGAAAACCTTGACACAAACTGCACTTATCATAAAGAAGAAGCACCACCATTGACCGCCAAGTGCTCACATCAAGTCTAACTCTAAGAAACAACACTCAAGCCTTGACGCTTCTCCCAACATCCGGGGGAGAAAACCTTCACACAAACTGCACCTGTCATAAAGAAGATGAAGACTCACCAGTGTCCTCAGTGTCCGAAGGTATTCACCCGTCCTGGAAGCGTGAAGCGTCACTTCTTAGTGCATTCACGTGACAAACCTCTTGATTGTCCAGAATGTGGGAAGAGATTCCTTCAAAGTGGAAGTATGAAGACTCACAGGAGGGTGCATGCGGATGAGAGACCTTTTCAATGTGCCGAGTGTGGCAATAAATTTAGAGAACGTGGAATAATTATACAGCACATGTTAGTGCATTCAGGTGTTAAACCTCATGAGTGTCCAGTGTGAGATTCAATCAGCGTGGAAGTATGAAAACTCACATGTTAGTGCATTCAGGTGACAAACCACATGAGTGTCCAGAGTGTGGGGAGAGATTCAATCAGCGTGGACATATGAAGACTCACATTTTAGTGCATTCGGATGACAATCCTCACGAGTGTCCAGTGTGTGGTAAGAGTTTCAGTCGTCTTGGCCATCTGAAGGGACACTTGTTAAGGCATCCAGGGGAATGCCGTTTCGAGTGTGCAGAGTGTGGCAGGAGTTTTACGAACGTGAAACTATTTAACACACATGTTAAATCATTGGCGGTTCGCCCTCATGAGTGTCGAGAATGTGGGAAAAGATTCAGGCGTCTTCGAAGTCTGAAGTCCGTGTGTTACTGCACTGTGTTCCGGAAGGCCACATTACTCAATGCCTTTATCCATTCTGAGCTGTGCGCCAGTGCAGCATTTGATGCAACTAGGGAGAATGTCATGGCACATAGCGAAGGAGCCTAGTGCTAGTTACCCAATACAATGTCGGGGTATGCACAATGAAGGGCTCATTTCTTAAGCAGTCATTATGTCTGGCTATGTGTTTTCACTTTTCCCGTTTAAGTAGTCCCTGCCAAGGGTCCAGCGGCTAATGGCCCTGCGCTCGGGCCAGGCCCGCTCGGGCCAGGCCCAGCTACCGATGTCTTGGCTGACGTGGATACGCTGCCGATGACCCAGCAGCTGATAGGCCAGCAGACGGTGTGCCGGCTGAACATGCCCCTGGGGGCCAAGCCCAGCCGTCGATGTTCAGGCTGATGTGTCCCGGCCGACGGTCCAGCAGTCGTTGGCCCAGCCGGTGGTGTGCCAGCTGAGCATGCCCCCTGGGGGCCAAGCACAGCTGCTGTTGTTCCGGCTGATGCGGTCCCAGCCGATGATCCAGCAGCTGAGCACAGCCGGAGGGCCGGAGGAAGCCGGAGAGCTTCCTGGCATTACGTTGGTACTGGATGAATATGTTAGGTTGGGCTGACCTAACCTAAACTACCCTAACCTAACCTAACCTATCCGGCGCTTGGTTCGTCATGTTTAGTTGGCGTCGCCAGCTCTATATTTTTGTCTAATTTTTTAATAAAAATATATTTTCCAGATTAGAATTATGCCGGAGCAGCCGGCCCATCTCCATTATCCTAAGGTACAGTCCTGCCCGTGTTCTCCTCCACGCCCGCGTGCGCGGTGCCCTGTTGTAGTAGGGATTGTCCCCGGTGCCTGGCGTGTACCCAGCGCCTGTCCCGGCTGCTGATGTTCCGGCGGAAGTGGTTCCCGCTGATGGTCCAGCAGCCGAAGGCTGGCATGCTGAGCTAGCCCCTGGGGGCAAAGCACAGCTGCTGTTGTTCCGGCTGATGTGGTGCCAGCCGATGACCCAGCAACTGTTGGCACAGCAGGTGGTGAGCCAAGCTGAGCATGCCCCTGGGGGCCGAGCACAGCTGCAGCTAGCCGGTCACCAAAACAAACCTAACCGAACCTAACCTAACTGATGCTTGGTTCGTCTTTATTTGGCGTCACCAGCTCTTCATTTCGGCTAAATTTTAATAAAAATATATTTTTCAGATTAGACTTATGCCGGAGCAGCCGGCCCATCTCCATTATCCTAAGGTACAGTCCTGCCCGTGTTCCCCTCCACGCCCGCGTGTGCGGCGCCCAGTTGTAGTTGGGATTGTCCCCGGTGCCCGGCGTGTACCCAGCGCCTTTCCCGGCTGCTGATGTTCCGGTGGAAGTGGTTCCCGCCGATGATCCAGCAGCCGAAGGCTGAGCATGCCGAGCATGCCCCTGGGGGACAAGCACAGCTGCTGTTGTTCCGGCTGATGTGGCACCAGCCGATGGTCCAGCAACTGATGGCACAGCTGGTGGAGTGCCAAGCTGAGCCTGCCCCTGGGGGTCGAGCACAGCTGCTGTTGTTCCGGCTGATGTGGCCCCAGCCGATGAGCCAGCAACTGTTGGCACAGCTGGTGGGGTCCCAAGCTGAGCATGCCCCTGGGGGCCGAGCACAGCCGCTGTTGTTCCGGCGGATGTGGTCCCAGCTGAGGGCACAGCTGGTGGTGTTCCAGCGGTGCATGCCCCTGGGGGCTAAGCACAGCTGCTGTAGTTCCGGCTGATGTGGTACCGCCAGCAGACGGCACAGCTGGCGGTGTTCCAGCTGAGCATGCCCCGGGGGCCAAGCACAGCTGCTGATGCTCCGGCGGAGGTGGTCACAGTCGATGGTTCAGCAGCTGAGGGCACAGCGGGTGGTGTCCTATTATTAATTTTATTTTTCCATTATTAGTTTCATGTTATAATTTATTTATTATTTATTTCTTTAATTTTATAATTTTATTGTGTTTGTTGTTCTAAGTCCCATCTATATAAATTTGTTATTTCCTATTGCTTACTTTACTTCCCAGCCGACGATCCAGCAGCTGATGGTTCAGCTGGCGGTGTTCCGTGCGGAGCACGACACTGGGGGCCAAGTAAAGCTGCTGTTGTTCCGGCTGATGTGTTCCCAGCCGATGATCCAGCAGCCGACGGCACAGCTGGCGGTGTGCCAGCTGAGCATGCCCAGGGGGCCAAGCACAGCTGCTGTTGTTCCGGCCGCTGAGGTCCCAGCCGATGATCCAGCATGCCGATGGCACACCTGGTGGTGTTTATTACCAGTCCCGGCTTATGTGGTCCCAGCCGATGATCCAGCAGCTGACGGCACAGCTGGCTGTGTGCCAGCTGAGCATGCCCTGGGGGCCAAGCACAGCTGCTGTTGTTCCGGCTGATGAGGTCCCAGCCGATGATCCGGCATGCGGATGGCACACCTGGTGGTGTTTATTACCAGTCCCGGCTGATGTGGTCCCAGCTGATGATCCAGCAGGTGACGGCACAGCTGGCGGTGTGCCAGCTGAGCATGCCCTGGGGGCCAAGCACAGCTGCTGTTGTCCCGGCTGATGAGGTCCCAGCCGATGATCCAGCATGCCAATGGCACACCTGGTGGTGTCCCAGCTGTGCACGACCCCGGGGGCCAAGCACAGCTGCTGTTGTTCCGGCTGATGTGGTACCAGCCGATGATCCAGCTACTGATGCCACAGCTGGTGGCGTTCCGAGCGGAGCATGACCCAGGCGGCCAAGCACAGCTGCTGTTGTTCCGGCGGAGGTGGTCCCAGCCGATGATCCAGCAGCTGACGGCACAGCTGGCGGTGTTCCAGCTGAGCATGCCCCTGGGGGCCAAGCCCGGCTGCTGTAGTTCCAGCTGATGTGGTCCCAGCTGATGGTCCAGCAGCCGCAGGCTCCGCTGGCAGTCTTCCAGAGGAGCGTGCCCTTGCCAGCTGCTGAGGTCCCAGCCGATGATCCAGCAGCTGATGGCACAGCTGAGGGTGTTTCACCTGAGCATGCCCTGGGGGGCCAGGACCAGTTCTGGATGTCCTGGCTGAAGATTTTCGCGCAGCTGCAGGGTCCAGTTGCCGAGCCTGCAGATGGCGTGTCCCAAACGAGGATCTTCACGAGGGAAGAAGGGAAGTAAGCATTTTCTAACCATTCTTGCTAATATTTTTGTTACAGTTCTCATTCGTCTTGTCGAGCATAAGTGGTTCTGCAGTTCCATGCCACTTACCCCCCTCTTGCCTTGGCCTGTTGGCGTCCCTTAGTACTTCCCGCTTACACTGGGGGCCAGGCACAGCTGCCGTTGTCCCTGCTGGTGGGGTACCACCCGATGATTCAGTGGCTGCTGGCCCAGCTGGTGGTGTTCCAGCTGGGCATGCCTGGGGGGCCAAGCACAGCTGCTGTTGTCCCGGCTGGTGTGGTCCCAGCCGATGTTCCAGTAGCTGATGGCACAGCTGGTGGTGTTCCAGCTGAGCTTGCCCCTGGGCCGGCCATGTACAGCTGCTGTTGTCCCTGCTGATGCGGTACCAGCCGATGAGCCGGCAGCTGATGGCACAGCTGGGGTGTTCCAGCTGGGCACGCCAGGGGGCCAAGCGCAGCTGCTGTTGTTCCGGCTGAGGTGGTCACAGCCGATGGCCCAGCTGGTGGTGCCCCAAGCTGCGCATGCCCATGGGGGCCAGGCACAGCTGCTGCTGTTCCGGCCGATGAGGTACCAGCCGAGGATCCAGCAGTCGATGGCCAAGCCGCTGGTGTTCCACCTGAGCAGGCCCTGGGGGCCAAGCGCGGCTGCTGTTGTTACGGCTGAGGTGGTCCCAGCCAATGATCCAGCAGCTGATGGCCCAGCTGGTGGTGTCCCAAGCTGAGCACGCCCCTAACGCATTTCTCTCCTTTTAATAATAAATTTGTTACAGTTCTCATACGTCTTATTGAGCGTAAGTGGTTCCGCAGTTCGATTCCACTTAACACCCTCTTACCTTGGACTGTTGGCGTGCCTTAGTATCTCCCGCGGCATAGCGATATGGACTTCGCTGCACTCTGGCAGTCTTCGGAGCCACCTGCAGTCCACTGGCTGAACTGTGCTTCAACATCATCATCATCATCCATCATCTTATTAATTTAATTTGATAATTTAATTATGAAAATACTTATATAATGCTATTATATATAATTTATTATTGGCACTGGCCATGGCCGTGCGGTGCCTACCAACTCTCGACGCAGCCCGCTCAGCTATGCCTGGGACTTTATTCAATCCTACCTATTCCTGCCTTCCGGACAGGTGTCGCAGCCAGTATCCCACTCTCGCAGCCTAAGTCGCCAGCAGTATACAGTACTTTGATGCGGTTCCACGCACCTGTGCCTTTGCTCTTCACGTTAACTCTGCACACCAGCCCTTGCCCACCCTTACTGCTTTATTACTTCCAGACCCACAACAGAACGAGGACGACGAAAACCTGTGATGATCGTGGAAGGCGCAGTGGGGCTATGAACGGTGGACCACGGCTCTCATGCCCACCGTGCGAGGTATACTGGGAGGCATCCGACTCCCTTCTAAGCAGACACCTCCACTCCACACCCGAGGGGCTCACCACAGCGATAACGACCGACTCGGGGTCGACCCTGGCGAGTCGGCCTCGGAGTGGACAGCGTCCACATTCCCACACCCGCCCTGGGGCCAGCCATCCAGGACTGGTCTCTGCGAAGGTGGGCTACTACGACGAAGATAAACACGGAAACAACCGTCATTCCCCACGGTGACAAGCGCTGCCTGCATGAGTACAAACCGGCAGTATGTACTCCTCCCAGTCCACAGTGGGGGGGGCTATTCCCGCCTCCCCGCTCACGGCTCGTCAAGATGGTACTCCGCCGGCCCACCAAGCGAGCTGCGTCTCCTCGCAGCATCTGCCAAGTAGACCCGGAAAGGTACCTTTTCAGTCTGGGTCAAGGAAGACCGACTGTTTTTTAATGGCCTCTCCGGGCATACGGGCACGCTTACGGCCACAGTAGCGAGGAGACCCACAATAGAATGAGGACGACGAAAACCTGTGATGATTCAATTTCTTTCTTTATTATGCACCCCATACCATCCGTGGGCGGTGGTGGTGTAAAGGATACAGAGGCACATAATCGGTCAGGAACTGAACCCTCTAGTTCGTTTAGAAGCAAATAACAATGTTTGACGCTAGGTACAAATTATCAATGTGTGTAACACATGTACACACCCTCATACATACATGTACATATACGT
>WNGS01031132.1:0-2500 GCA_020271785.1 Procambarus virginalis
AAAAAAAAAAAAAAAAAAAAAAAAAAAAAAAAAAAAAAAAAAAAAAAAAAATGCATCAATGTATCAGGAATAATATATGACAATTGCTCCATTCATAGCATAATATTCTGGAGTGCACCGATATGGCAACACCCGACAGCGCCACGCGTCACCTGTCAGATCTCAGCTGACCGTGACCCTCGCGATCGTGGGAACAGACTAGTACTTGTTTTCTAATTCTGTCACGATCCCCGTTTATTTAACTTTTTCCAAAACACTATTCAACATTCACGTGGCTTACTTATGATTTCACTGGTCTCACGATCAACATCTTATTCACATACTCTCACAGTGACTTTTCACCGTACCAAAAGATTACTCTATTCTTAATAATATTTACTGTGAATGCACTCACTTGATCACTGAACTTTTCTTTATATCTATACTTTCTCTCACAGAGATATCACTGGCAATCACTTCACGTATATGATATTATTCAGTACACAGTCATGTCATATATAAATCAGTAATCAAATTTCAGGCATATATATATATACATCATGAAGACCAATACACAGGCATTTATATCAATAGATCATAGAGATCAACACACAGGGGCCAGGTAGCCTGGTGGATAGCGTGCAGGATTCGTAATTCTGTGGCGCGGGTTCGATTCCCGCACCCTGCAGAAACAAATGGGCAAGTTTCTTTCACCCCGAATGCCCCTGTTACCTAGCAGTAAATAGGTACTGGGAGTTAGTCAGCTGTCACGGGGCTGCTTCCTGGGGGTGTGTGTGTGTGTGTGAAAAAAAAAAAAAAAAAGTAGTTAGTGTAGTTAGTAAACAGTTGATTGACAGTTGAGAGGCAGGCCGAAAGAGCAAAGCTCAACCCCCTTAAAATACAACTAAGTGAATACAGGCATTTATATCGATAGATTATAGAGATCAACACACGGGCACTTATATCAATAGATTATAGAGATCAATCCACAGGCATTTATATCAATAGATTATAGAGATCAACACACCAATATCTGGTTTACTACCAATATATATATAATAATAATACTCACTGTAAATTAATAATAGTCACAGTAAATTCTCTGATGAATCTGGTGCTTGCACACACCCAACATAGATATATATGTAAACTGATACTGTGAGCGCTCTGGGCAGGCTCACCACATACTGTGCACTCTGTGACTTAGACTCAAGTGAGACTTGCTCACGACATATAAAATATCCTGAGAAGAAAATATATAGCTAACTAAAGGGAAATGGGAGGGTAACTGTAAACACCTACTTCACCTATCCTAGGATGTCAGTTGGGTTGTAGCTCCTGGTCCAGGCTCTCACCTCGTTCACCATCCAGAAACACAAGCCCACGCCTTAGGATGTCGCGTCTCGCCGCTTCTGTACACAGCAGGTCCGTGCTCCTTCCTCTACAGTACGTCGCAGGGTTGAAGTCGGTCTCCTGGCCGTCAACTTTCCTCCCAACTACGGCAGCCAGCCTACGTCTCGGCGGTCGTCGCACGTTTCCCAATTAGTCCTTGTCACTGTACTCCCAGAGGAACTGCCTCTCACCACCACAAAGTCACTGTGAAGTTATCAGCCGTTCCAGACGATACTGCTTAAGCTCCACACGTACAGCACCCGACTTCAGAGCACTTGAAGCTCACAACACTGTCAATTCCCTCATCGTCTAGATATATCGCTAGGTATTTGGGAAGACTTCTCGACGTGCTTGCATCCAACTGTTGACTCGTAGGGTTCCACGAAGGTGGGGTTACTGTCAAACTTGACAGGATCGTCGATCACACGTTCAACCTGGTTGACAAGGCTGTCAACCCGGTTCACTCACGGTGGGTGGCCCGGCCACTAAGCTGTCTCTTATACTGGTGAACCGCCAATGACAACACACGTCGATGCCCGGCCCACTTCTTGCAATGCACCTGTCCCTGAGCACTTGTTGCTCAATATTCTGTCAATTCCTTATCTGAGCCACATCTGGGTTGCAGGAAAACCTCACAGAGTGCGTGCCAACAACTGGAGACGCTTACATCCACCGGAGTTCGGAAAATCCGTCACACTGACAGGACGACCGATCGCACGTCCTACCTCTCGGACGTGTCTTGAAAGACTGATATCGCACGGCGCCAACACGGCCGGACCCCCATGCCTAGGTGACGTCACTTTTCCCAAAGTTGGTTTTCATTGACTCCCAGTGCCACGTCGCTGACGGTGACCAATCTGGCGCCACTGACGTCACACAGTTTTGGCGGGAGAACAGACTCGCCAGCGCCATATTGGCTCCTAAAGGGCCTATCCCACAGGCCAAAATGTTCTATTTTCGCAAATTTCTCGGCTCATCGAGAATGCTGTTCCCTCCCACATATGTTTAATTGATGCCTGCAATGTAGAGAACGCTCGGGAATGGTGGACATGACTCTTACAGCAGGCATGGGGGATTAGAAGGGGGGGGGGGGGAACACCGTCACAATATATATTTATATATATATATA
>WNGS01031132.1:10000-13066 GCA_020271785.1 Procambarus virginalis
CATGCCCCACCAAGCCCTCTGTTTCAGCCTTGGGAAATGATATGGAAGACATGTGCTCTTTCCATTTGGGGGTTTCTAATAAGAAAAATTAATCGTCAAAGTTCAAAAGATGTTAATTAAACTGCAGTATCATCATTCGTCATAAATATCTTTTAAACGGCTGCCGGAATCCCGTGTTGAGTGAATTTTCATCACATTAATTGCATTAACTGTAGAAGGTACCGTGAGGTACATTCAGAAACAACAGGACTGTCAAAAAGTGTACCACTTTCATCGGGTTGCATTCAAGATATCTATATAACTGAGATACAGAGAAGTGTTTAGCGAACGTTGTATGTGAATTGCCGCCACATTGCCATTGCCACATTTCCGCCACAGAAATTTTGATGGTGAAGTGACTTAAAGTCAAGTTATGAGAAATTACCAATACTAGCCACCAGTCTGTATTTTCTCCCTTGAACCATTGTATAGCTACCAGCACCCCCCACGTGTTATCCAGCTACACCTGTGACAAAATCTATCCAACAGCAACCCATTGCCCGTCAACTGTTCCACATGACACCAACCTGTAGACCTAACATGCCACTATAGCACAGTTTCTTAACTGTGTCCTCCTGTTTGCTGCCATGTGCGTGTTCTACTAGACCCCATGTTTGGGCATAGTAGAGAGCCAGCATGACTTATGTGAGGTGGACTCACAGACTATGGTATCCATAGTCATACTGAATATGACTCAGTATGACTATCATACTCAGTATCCACGTCATACTGAGACCAATGATTGTGAAAATCAGTCCTTCTGCAAGCTGTCTGTATGAGCGACTGGTATGACAGTATAAGGACGGCATACTGTATGTATTAAACTTTGTTTTAGCCAGTGTTACACACCAGCAACTGTGTAAGTTTGAGTTAAAGATAAACACAACAGTTAACAAGTGATTATTTCTGTTGTATCATGTGTAAGAGTATATGTGTTTCTTGCACATACGGAACATTTAGATATATGGGCATGTTGTATTGGCCATCTATTTTATAGATCATTGTTGTACATTGATTTTGAAAGCTAGTACATTGATTGCCCAAGTATTAAGTTTGGAATTGTTTCCCTTGCAAACGACAGCATCAGGTGTTAAGGCAGCATTGTCCCAGAATGAACCACGTTACTGATCCGTTAATCCATCCCAGTGTCTCTCTGATGACTACACTCTGAAGACGCCAATCTAGAATAACATAAGCACCCTGTGTATTAGCACGTAAGTCTTGCGAATATATATGGTTAAGTTTTACAGTTGTGAAAGTCTTTAAGTCCTCTTGTTCTACAGAAGTTAATTCTCTTGATCAACGTGAATTATCATTCAGTGAAGCCACTCAATAAGGACTACCTAACAGGGGAACCTTACTCTATCAGTACACTTTGGTCCAGACGCTTGCCCTTGTAGTTGCTAGATTCATTTT
The DNA here is from genome assembly GCA_020271785.1 of Procambarus virginalis. NCBI lineage: Eukaryota > Metazoa > Arthropoda > Malacostraca > Decapoda > Cambaridae > Procambarus > Procambarus virginalis. The sequence goes on from WNGS01031132.1 coordinate 11,456, forward strand.
GGCATTTGTTAAAGCCATTAGCCACTGCAAAGTAATGCATTGACTACAGTTGCAATATGAGAAATATAATATTCTAAATATGGTTTAGGAATCTACTCATGGGAGTTTATTTATTTTTTATTTATTTTATTTATTAAATTATTTATGGTGAATTATTTTACTATTAAATTATTACTTTAGCAAGTGGACTGTATAAAGATAATTTTTTCTAATAATAAATTCATACTTCTTTGGGGAAGAGGTTTAATCTATAAATTCAACTAGATAGGAATTACCTTGTTAGTTTATATACTAATTTAATGTATATATGGTTCTGTTATCTATATCAGAGCCAAATATATATATATATAGTATATATATATATACGATACAAACACTGATCATTTTATGCGGAAAATCCACAGAGAAAAAATGAAAGGAGGTAACGTTTCGACTTTGTTAAAGCCTTTGTCAAACCAGACTGACAAGAGGAGAAGGGAATTGGAGGATATATAGGCCGACACTTGACCAACCCACCCTAGGGAAAGAATTAACCAGAGACAGGTAAAGCTTAGCTTAGAATGGTCAAAGAGGATTAAGCGGTCAGAGAAAAAGGATGAAAGATTAAAGAAAAGCTTCATGAACATGCAATAAATGAATATATAAGTATAAAATTATAATGAGACATTGTAAGCCTCTCTAACAATTACAGTTTTTTCTTAAACTGTTGTGCAATATTATAACTTAAAAATGGATCAAGTTTGTACATCCAGTACTAACATTAAGAAGATTTGGACACTGACTGATTAGAGCAGACTCAATCAAATTCCGTTCCACGAAATCCCCACAATTGGTAATGCTTTTTGCACCATTCCAGTTAATATTCTGATCGCATAAATTCGTATGTAGATACAATGCATTAGACGTTGGGCAGTTCTAATACTATAAGCATGTTGTGACAACCGCAATTGTAAGGACTTTCCTGTTTGTCCAAGGTACACAGAATCACAATCATTGCAGGGAATTGAATACACGCAACCTGCTGTATCAGGGGAGTTTTTTATTAAATTGGATTTGATCGTACTATTAGTGAACACCAAATTTATATTAAGTTTCTTAAAAATCAAAGACAATTTTTCAAGTCCACTCGCATAAGGTACAACCAATGAGTTAATATTTCTGGTTTCGCCTTAGGGATGTGATTATAAACGTACGCTTGGCTTGTTCAAACGAGAAATCCAAAAACCTCTTAGGATATTGTAAACTCTTCCCGATTTCATATATTATAGCAATCTCATCATCAAAAAACTCAGGGCTGCACACCCTCAAAGCTCGTAGAAACATTCCTGAAAATACTGCCCGTTTAACTTTACTATGATGATTCGAATAAAAATGAACATACGACCCCACGTTGGTAGGTTTCCTATACACATTAAATTTGAACTTTCTAGTGACTCTATGAATCATAATGTCCAAAAACGCAAGCATACCATTCACCTCAGTCTCACAAGTGAATTTTATTGAAGGTACCAAAGAATTGAGTTCATTAGAAAAACTATATGGTCTTTGTCACACGGCCATAAACACAAAAATCACATCAACATACCTAAACCAAACTACATTAGCCGGGAA
>WNGS01031141.1:0-10614 GCA_020271785.1 Procambarus virginalis
ATGATAACAGTTACATGGCAAGAAAAGAAAAAGAAAAAAAAAGATGAGAGAAAATTGTAGGTACAGTATAATAAAGCACTTAGGTAGCTAAGATTGATTGCAATGAAAGCTTGAATGGTTAGTTGACAAAATTTGGTAGGCACAATACAGCAAATGGCTAGCACATAAAGGAAGACAGCAATGAACACAATGATAAGGTTGTTTGGGTTAAATACATAAGAATTAGGAGATTGGGTAAACACTAGATACAGAGCAAAAAATAAAGCTCAGTGTGTAGGAAACTAAGAAGATGAAATAAGTACTTTTTGGTTTGTTTATAAATAAGGCAAAGTTTTACAGTTTTCAATTCACTAGGGAGTGAGTTCCATAGACTAGGTCCCTTAATTTGCATAGAGTGTTTACACAGATTAAGTTTGACCCTGGGGATATCAAAGAGATATTTATTTCTGGTGTGGTGATAATGGGTCCTATTACATCCGTCCAGAGAGAGTTTCAGAGCATGGTTTGCATTTAAGAACAGGGTTTTGTAGATGTAGTTGACACAAGAGAATGTGTGGAGGAGTTAATATTTAGCAAGTTTAGGGATTTAAACAAGGGAGCGGAGCTGAGTGTTGTCTGAAGCAGAGTTAGTTATTATTCTAGATAGCAGATTTTTGCTGGGTTGATGATGGGCTTAAGGTGGTTTGCAGTGGTAGACCCCCATGCACGATACCATAATTAAGATAGGGGTAGATTAGAGCATAATAGAGAGAGAGGAGAGCAGAGTTAGGAACATAATATTGATTTTGGAGAGTATACCAACTGTCTTAGAGCTTTCTTAGTTTATGTGTTGAATGTGGGTGTGAAGTTGAGTCTCTTGTCTAGGAATAGGCCAAGAAACTTGCCATCTTTTTATTATGATGTTAATGTTGTCTATCTGTAGCTGAATTGCATTTGATGATTGCTTCCAAATAAGATGTAGTAAGTCTTTTCGATGTTTAATGTTAGTTTGTTAGTTGACATCCATAAGTGGACTTTTTTTAATTCATTATTCACAACATTATTTAGTGTATGTGGGTTGAGGTCTGAATAGATAATATAATAGAATAGAATAGAATAGATAGTATCGTCAGCAAACAATATAGGTTTGAGAATATTAGAGACATTAGGCAGATCGTTATATATATAAGAAATAGAAGAGGTCCTAAGATACTGCCCTGTGGCACTCCAACGGTAATTGGTAGAGTGGAAGAAGTTGTTTCATTGATAGTTACATATTGGTGTCTGTCACTAAGATAGGATCGGATGTAGTCAAGGGCAAGGCCTCGGATTCCATACTGCTGGAGTTTAAGTAAGAGGTTTTCGCTTTCGCTTTGATGTCCAAAGGGCTTGGAAAGGATGGGGGAGGTAGAGGGATGGGGAGATGAAATTCAGGAAGAGGATGCGGGTGTAGAGAGAGAGGAGGATTGAAAGTTCGGTGGCCTGTCCACCATGGGTTGACATATGTGTATGTGTCGTTTGTTTGTGTATGTGTTATGTTGGGTTGTCAGTACATTGGCTGGGGGGGCTAGTGTTTGTGACCTTGTTGGTGTCCTCAAGCACTAGAGCCGATGGAGTTGGCTGAGGGAGGCTAATCTTAACAACATCAGGGTAGTCACACCTCTGACATCACGACAAATGGTTTTTTGGTTTTATATTTTTTTTGTAGTAGTTTTATTTGTTTATTATATATATATTATATATATTTTTTTTTTTTTTTTTTTTTTTTTTTTTTTTTTTTTTTTTTTTTTTTGGTGTAGATCGGGTCCGGGATGGGCCACTCATCAGGGTCGTCTGGCAGGCCGCTAAGTATTTGAGGTCTTGGGAAGGCCTCATCGTGGATGTGTCTGATCACTTTTTGTTGGAGAGTGATTTTTCTGGTTCTGTGTGGTGGTTCGCGGATCTCGTAGTCGCTGGTGGTGTTTTCTGCTACGTAGGGATCTTCGGGGTCTGGGATATACATATTCTTCATGCGGTACAGCTGTCTTCTGGCCAGGTAGCTGAGCCTGATGTTCATTGGCTTCATGTTGAGCGTTTCATGGATTTGGTCAGTTCTTACTCTATCCATCAGTGTCAGGCCCTCCGCGAAGCGAAGTGCCTTATTTTGTACCCGTTGGATCTTCAGCATGTTGGATTTGTTGGTGAGGTTCAGGGGGACGTAAGGGTATTCAAGGCTAGGCCTTATAATCATTCTGTACAGGTGGAGCTTGATGTGGGATGGGGCTTGCTTGAAGCGGAAGAGCCTCGCCAGCGAACCTCGAGCCATTGCTGTCTTCTGGGATACAAACTGGGAGGAGTTGAGTAGCCTGTTGAAGTTGTATCCGAGCACTGTGTTGGAGTTTGAGATGGCTATGGGTTCGCCCCTGATTCTTATCCCTCCCTCATTTTCGATTGAGAAGGCCATACATCCGACAGTGCTTAATTGGATCTTTTCTGGGTTAGTGGTGATCCTCCATTTCCTTTCCCAGTTAGCAGTTCTGGCTAGTTCTACATTTGCCTTGCGGGTTACAGTTGCATGTTTGGCCGCTTGGCTGCTTGGGTTGGATGTTATTACATGTGTTACGTCGTCCGCAAATTGCACGATGATGGTGTCCCTATACTCTGGCTGGGGCAGGTCGTTCACAAAGATGTTGAAGAGAACGGGGCTCAAGCATGACCCTTGGGGGACTCCAGCTGTTGGGGTGAAGGCTGCGGCCTCTTTCGCCTTGAAGTTGGGGGTAACTTGCCTATTCTTTAGAAAATTTCTGATCAGCCTGAGGAGGGTCCAGTTTTGCGATGGTAAGTCTGCTAGTTTATACACAAGACCATCATGCCAAAGGCTGTCGAAGGCCTTGTGTACGTCCCTCGTCGCAATCAAAGCTACCTGTTTTTGCCTGCGAATTGAGCTTACTGCATCATAGATGATGTTTATTGCATGTTGGGTTGATCTATGTGCACGAAAGCCAAACTGTTTTTCAGTGAAGAGGTTGTTGTACTCCATGTAGTAGTTAAGACGGTTTGACACGATTTTTTCAAAGCACTTGCCTATTGTGTCTAAGAGGGAGATTGGACGGTAGTTGCCAGGTTGGTGGGGGTCTTTCTTGGGTTTAGGAATGAATATCATCTTGGCCGACTTGAATGCAACAGGAATGTGACCCGACGCCAGCATAGCGTTGAATAGGTTAAGAAGGGATTGCAGAATGTTGCCTGGCAGAAGTTTTATCTGCAATGCTTTGATCCCCGATGGTCCTGGGGCCTTATCTCGGGTGCTTTTGATGATTCCTCGCATCTCTAGCATAGTTATGGGCCTTGTTAGAGGGTGGTCGTCTTCCAGGGTTGTCAGGTCTATCAGAGGGGTGCTGAGAAGGGAGGCGGCGTTTTCTGTTGTCCATTGGTTGACACGTTCAAAGTGGGTGTTGTTGAAGGCTCTGCTGTTAGAAGCCGTGAGTGTCTTCTTCCATACTGCGCCCATGAGGTCAGCTTGGTCTTGCGGGTCTTCCATTTTTGCTTGTTGCTCCTCGTCATCTTCGTCTAGGAAAGTGTGAACGAGGTGGGTGAGGCTGGGGTTAACCGATCCCAAGAGCTGTCTGATCTTGCGCCAGAATGTTCCTGGCTCCCTTTTGTACTGGTTGGCCTGTCTCACCAGGGTTCCCCATAAGTAACTCTTGTGAGTCAGCGTAAGGTCTATGGCTTCCCTTCTGAGTGTTTGAAGGGTTAATGCTGGTGGCTGGCCAGTTTGGTAGTGGCTTTGGCAGGCTCTCTGGTACTCATACATTTTGGCTCTGATTTCTCGGGTTGGTTTATATTGGTGGTAGGTCCTTGTGGTGGATATTTCGCAAGTGGCCTCAGTTGCGAGTTGGATGCGGTTGTGGATGGTGTTTACTGCTTGGTCTATTGTTTGGGTTGGGAGGTTTTCAAACTCAATGATGGGGTCGTCAGCCAGGAAGGCATCGTAGTCCCTGGCCCGTATGGTTTCCAGTCTGGGCCTGGGAGGTGTCACGTACCTGAAGGGGGATGCTTGGAGGGTTGTGACCACAGGGATGTGGTCCGACCCCACGTTCTTGCCTGGGGTTACTCTGCAGTGGAACAGGTCGCAATCTCTGTTGGTCAGCACTATGTCGGGGGTGCCCCTCACATTGCCCTAAAGAACGTCTTAAAGTGGGGGCCTTGGAAGGAGAGGTCCCGGTTTTGCATTAGATTGAAGAGCTGCCTGCCCTTGAGGTCTGGCCTGGCAGGAGCGTTGAATAAGGCCTGGTGGTGGGCGTTCAGGTCCCCTGCGATGATGGTAGGGAGGTTCCTATCGAGTAGTTTGTTCAGAGGGATGGAGGGGAGGTAGGCCAGTCTAGGTGGCAGATATGCGGTGCAGACTATGAGGGGGCCGTGTGAAGTGGTGAGTTCTATTGCTAGGAAGTGGTCATCTTCTATGAGGATGGGGCGGTAAGAGAGCCCTCTCCTTATTAGTATTGCCACCCCACCGTGCATCCCCCTGTTGACTTCCCTGGTGGAATATCCCCAAATGGAGATGTGCTGGTCCTGTCTAACCGCAGTTTCATTGAGTAAGATAACATCTGGGTTAAGTCTGGCTACCTCCAGAGTGAGGAGGTATCTGTTATTGAAGTAATGTTTGATGTTCACCTGAAGGATTGTGATCCCCATTATTGGTTATGAGACGTATGTGTTTGTTTGGCTCGAGCGCCAGTGTTGTTATGTTCGGTTTGGATGCTGCTATTTGTTGAGGTGGAGGGTAAATTTTCTGAGCCAGGGATCATGTTCCTGGTTGCTGCAGGAGATTGGTAGGGGTTTCCCACACGTTGCTGCGCCATTGAGGGGTCTTCGGTGTCACTGCTGTTCGTGATTTCCACGTCAGTAGTGCTAGAGTCGCTCGTTGGTGGGGAATTAGGGAAGCTGCCTGCCCTTGTCCTTTCATTAGGAGATGAACCTCGTCTGTGAGTGGTGGTCCTAAGCCTCTTGTAACCACGTTCTGTGGGACTTATTGTTGTGGGACTGCTGTGTTCGAGGCGCTTCCTGCGCTTAGGGTTTCGGATGGCAAGGGAGTCTGTGAGTGCTTTGAGTATAATCCCGTCTGGGATTACTGTGGGAAGGGTGGACCTAGGCGTTTGCCAGATTGTCGAGGTGGAGGGGGCTGGGTGGTTCTGGGAGTTTGGTGTCTCCTGGGCGTTGGATGAGGCCTGGAGGCGAGGAGTACTAGGGTTGGGGTTGTTGGGCTGTGCTTGGGCCTGACCGGCGGGTGTTGAGATGTTTGGAGTCAAGTAGGCAAGCGAGTCCTCGGACATGTGGACAGGGGGCAGGCCATTGTCCTTCCTTAGGGAGTTCCAGAAACCTAGGAGCTTCACAGGGTTGTCTGGAAATTGGATTTGAGCAAATGTTAGGAGTTCAGCCCCTAGGCTGGACTTAGGGTCGGTGTTTGGTGCGAGAGAGTTAGGTGCTGAAGCCTGTTGTGTATGGTTCTGAGTTTGTTCAGGTATGACCATGGGGTTATGGGGTTGTTGGTTGCTTTGGTGACCCCCTTGGGCAACCGACTGGGCCTGTTGTTGGTTGGGGTTACCCCAAGGATTTATTGGTGGAGGAGGGGCAGGAACGGTATTAGCTGCTCGTTGACGGGCTGCTGCTGCCGTTTCTTGCAATTCCTTGATTGCCTCCTTCCTACGAGGGCATAGATGCGAGATTGCAATGTGAGCACCGTTGCATAGTGCACAATTGGGTGTTGGGTTTATGCATTCCCTGTAGTTGTGTTCCCCCGCACACCTGCTGCACTTGGGGGTTCCATTGTTGCATGCACTGGAATAGTGATCATACTTAAAGCATTTGAAGCATTGCTTAAGTTTGTAGAACCTCTGTGGGTAGATTTTGTCAGGTTCAACCTTGATGCCAAATGCAGAAAAGCCTTGGGTGCAGGCTTGTGTTGCTTGCTCCGGTGAAGCCAGAGTAAGCTTCAGTACTTGATTGGTGTTGGACTGGACTGTGAATCTATGGGCATTGAGTATTTTTACCTCTCTGTTTTTCCTTTCAATTTCATTAGTGATTTCTTCCAGTGAGTGCTCCATGATGATGTCATGCACCCTATGAGCAAAGATGGTGCGTGTGGCTTGGAATTCAGCTGGGGGGTGGACAGTGATCCTGATGTCCTTTAGTTTGTTCAGGTTGTCGGTCGAAAGGAGTTCGGGAAGGTCTGCATTGGGTACCAATAAGATGGCTCCATTCGTAATTTTGTACACATTTTTGTATGAAATCTGGGTGATCCCATGGATCTCATGAAGTAGTTGTGCTGGAGTACGGGCCTGGCCAGATTCGTCTGTGAATCTGACTTTGGTCGCCATGGCTTTGTGGGGCCAGGCAGCCTAGTCTAAGCTATACTATGTGGGTGGGTGTGGAGTGTCCAGGTAGACTAAGTGGATGGTGGAGTTAGTGCGGCCAAGGCCTCTAACTTCTAGTTGTTAGGCAACTAGAGCTACTAGACAAGGTGGTAATTGAACCTATCGATAGCCTAAGCCTGCTACAAGGCTGTTAGATGCCCGATCAAACCTCTGCAAGAATTTCAAGAACCCGGTTTTGGCTACTGCTCGGGAATGATCGTTTGGAGTGGCGAAATACAAGAGGTAGAAACAGTTTAGAAAGACAGCCTTATTCACATCTTAATGCTACTGTTAGTAGGTTATGCATTGTGTATTGTGTGAGTGTGTGTTTGGTGTGTTGTGGTACAGGCAGGGAGAGATGGGGAGGAGGGGTGGGGAATGGGGGGGGAGGGGGGTGGGGGGGGAAAGGATGAGGATGAGTGGAGTTATTTTATTAGAACATCGTACTGATGAGCGTCTATAAATCTGGGTTGGTTCACTGTACAGATGCCACGGCGTGTCTTGACGCTGTGAGAGCTTGTGGCCAAGTAAGAGGTAGTTGTGATTAACAGTATCAAAGGCTTTTCTTAGGTCAATGAAGAGTCCAATCGGAAACTCTTTTGTCAAGTGCTGAGTAGATTACGTCAAGGGAGACTGAATGCATCGCATCGTTGGTGCTCTTTTGGGACCTGAAGCCAAACTGGCAGGGGCTGAGTATGTCGAATTTACGAGGTAGGAATAGAGCTGTTTGTAAATAATTTTTTCAAATATTTTTGATAGAATGGGGGTAGATTTGATATTGGTCTATAATTGTTTATGTCCGCCGGATTGCCTCCTTTATGGACTGGCGTTACTCTTGCTTTTTTGAGGATATCAGGGAAGGTGTGACACTCTATAGATTTGTTGAACAGTAGGGCTAGGGGTGGGGCAAGGGCATGGGAGGCTCTCTTGTATACAATGGACGGAATTTCACTGGTGTTCCCTGCCTTTGTTTTTAGAGAGTGTATGATGGACACAACATCTGCCGGGCTGATTGGTGAAAGGAGAAGAGAGTTTGGATAGCTGCCTGAGAGATATGTGTTAATATGTGTCTGAGTCTGTGGGATTTACTGGCAAGATTAGCACCAACCGATGAAAAGAAACTATTAAATTCATTTGCCATTTCTAAATCAGTTGACGGTATATCCCCATCCTTGTAGAGTTTTATTTGGTTATGTGAGTGTTGTTTAGTTCCTAGGATACTAGAGATGGTTTCCAAGTGCTTTTCATGTTGCCTTTTGCTTCATTGAATCTATTCACATAATATGCAAGTTTGCCTTCTTATGATACTGGTAAGCATTGATGAGTACCTTTTAGCTACTTCCTTTGAAACTAGGCCAATCCTAAGTTTCTTTTCATATTCATGTTTCTTGTTGATTGAATTGAGAATGCCGCTTGTGAGCCATGGATTGTTAATCTTTTGTCAGTTACTTGCTTGGTAAGAAGGGGACAATGAAGGTTGTAGAGGCTTAGAGTTTTGGAGAGAGGAAGAGGTTAGCTAATGATTTTATATCCTGGGTATTATTGAATTCAGAATCCCAGTTAATATTGTGAAATGCATCTGTAAGATTGCCCAAAGCTGATTCACTGTGTAGCCTAAATGAAAGTTTCTTGCTTTTGGTGGTGTTATGTCCATGTTCGCTATGAGAAAGGTAGGATAGTGGTCAGTTGTTCTGTCGTAGATTATACCAGATACAAGGGGAGCTGTTATGTTTGTCCATATGTGGTCCAAGGTAGTGGCTGATGTGTTTGAGTGACTCGGGTAGTTTGGTGATTGTGGGGATTAGCATACAGGAGTTCATGCTGTTAAGGAAATAGTCAACTTGAGAGCAATTTTGTTGACCAGGTCAATATTAAAGTCTCCTCCCAGAATGATGTGGTTTTTGTTGAGATTGTTGTTTATAATAAGATTACTTAGGTTGTTCTGAGAAAGAAGCTTTTCCTTTTCCTCTGCTGGAGAAGTCAGGTTGGTGCATATGCACTAATTACATTGACTGGTCCTGTTTGGGAGTGCAGTTGCAGAGACAGAATTCGTTCGGTTTCCCCATCGGTGGCATAATGTATCCCAACAGTGTATTCCTGACGGCAAATCCCACACCATGTTCTCTGGTCTCATCAGGTGGTTTCCTTGCCAGAAGAAAGAGAAGGTTCTCTCCTCACAGATCTGATCCAGGGAGCCTGGTCTCTTGGAGAGCAACAATATCCATCTGCAGTTTGCTCAGCTCCCTATCAATGATTGCGGTTTTTCGGGCGTCATTGATTTCTTGCAGGTCGTCAGAGAAACCTGGTGTCAGTGTCCTGACGTTCCATGTGCCCAGCTTTAGGGCAGTTGAGTTATTTTCTTTTTGGGTATGATATTGCTTGGTGCAAAGTTGTCGGGCCGCTTGTCGGTTTTCACCCTAAACCCCACGCACCCAGTGAGGTTAACGGACCGTGGCGAGGCAACACCTTATTGGCTGGGGTTTGCCCAGCTGAGGCGGGCGGTAGCTGCCCAGTGGGGCACGATGACCCCTCCCACCGTCAGAAGCAACCCTGGCGTCACACTCTTCGCCAATCGAGCAGAAGACTTAAAACCGGTAGACTGTCGCTTCCCGTGTTGGTTCGACGCTGTGAGCGAAGCTGGAGTGTCCTCTCCAGGGCGCAAAGCCTGGGTAGGTAGATATGGAGGAGGAGCTGTTACCCATGCAGCAAATCCCCCTCTCCACGTTGCTGAAATTATTCAATAGAAAGGCAAATGCCAATACACATGGTTTCCAGCAACGTCGCAGGAGCTGCCAGAACGAGGGTCGACGTCAACAACGAACTGCCTTAGGGGCTCCAACTCCGGATTTTTCCTCGAGGTTGACTCCTGAAGCCTTTCCCAGAAAGGGGTATGGGCCGCAAGGCAGCAGAGGTTAAAATCGGGGTTTCCTTCCCCTAGATGGGCTGCCTTCCAAGGCTATCGAGTCCCATCTACCCGGAGCAGCTGGTTTTAAGGCGCCAGAGGCACGCCCTCGCCCCTTCTCTGTCGGTAAAAGCAGTTCCGCCGGACTTAAAGACTAAGCCACCCGTGCAGGCCAGGAGTTGGACTTGGTTGTCAGAGGCTATTTGAGACGCATGCCATATAGGAGCATTTATAGGTCATGGGAGCTCGTCCCCCATTACCACCCCCTGGCAATGACAACCCCTTGGAACCAATACCACCACTGGGTATGCTGATGATATAATGATACACACCATGGGTATGATGATGATATAGTTATACACACAACTGGGTATGCCGATGATATAATGATACACACAACTGGGTATGCTGATGATATAATGAACACACCAACTGGGTATGCTGATGATATTTGATACACACAACTGGGTATGCCGATGATATAATGATACACACAACTGGGTATGCTGAGATATAATGATACACACAACTGGGTATGATGATGATATAGATACACCACTGGGTATGCTGAGATATAGTATACACACAATGGGTATGCTGATGATATAATGATACACACCACGGTATGCTGATGATATATTGATACACACAACTGGGTATGCCGATGATATAATGATACACACAACTGGGTATGCTGATGATATAATGATACACACAACTGGGTATGATGATGATATAGATACACACCACTGGGTATGCTGATGATATAATGTTACACGCCACTGGGTATGCTATCATGCAGAACACTCTTAACTCTGTATTAGATCATGTCAGAACCTAGGTTAATTATCTCAGCAGAGAAAACAAAGATACTAAATCGGCGCCCACCCAGGCAGGGAGGAGCTGTTCGCAAGATGCAACTGTCTGATGGCTCCCAGCTTGACTATGTAAACAGATTCAAATACCTTGGCCTTGAGGTGCCACTGTATGGTCCTGTTGTATTCAGACTCTGTCGTCAGTATAAGAGAGGCTCCGAGCTCTCAAGGCTGTTGCAGGTTATCACTCAGGCTATGGTGCCAATGTCAGAATTGTCAAAATGATGTACCTTGCATACATCTGATCTTTAGTGGATTATGCTGCACCTCTGCTTGTTTTGATGCCTGAAAGAAAGCTTGGAGGGCTTGAAAAATTGCAGATCGAAGCCTTGAGGATAATCCTTGGGTGCCCTCGTACCACAAAGATACTTAATATGAGAAAGGAACTTAATATTCCGAGCGTTGTTGATCGTTACTGAAATTAACTGTCAAATTAGTATTAAAATGCTTAGGCTAACTCATCCTA
>WNGS01031167.1:0-10592 GCA_020271785.1 Procambarus virginalis
GACCATGAAAATGCCAACAAGCAGGGTAAGCCAGGAAATCAGGAACCCAAATCTGGTACCTTGACCCAGCCGTCGCCCTGAGGGGGTCACGCCTAACATGGCGCTCGTGGATAGTTCAAAGAAGTGAGGATACGCGGCCAAGAGGTGAGCAGATGCTTAGCAAGGACCTGCTGGGCTGCTCCATGGTTCCCTGCAAAGCGGTCCCAGCCTACACAGATAACACGAAAACTCTGTGTGGAGAGGAAAATTTCTGGTGAGGCCTGCTGCAGGGGTGGAAACTTGACTGGGCCTAGCGTTCCTGGCCAGGAACCAGGCACTGGTCTCAGGCAGACACGTGACCTGCGCCCCACCTGCCCTACTCCAGTGTTTCCCGTGCGACATTTTGTATAGAGAGTGTGGGGGACTGTTGCCCTCGCCCCGCTATACTGAACTAAAGTGTATGTCTCGCAAAGTTTGATGATATGGTCAATGCCAGTGCCAGGCTATATATATATATTCATCAGAGACTGATAAGTGTGTAAGAGTGCATTACGTATCAGAGTGACTTTGGAAATCACCGGGCAGGTACCATAGGTGGCACGCTTGCTGCCAGGTACACACCACAGTGTTGCCAAGTGTATCTGCAGCTTCTTCACACCTCTCTACCTGCTATTAATACTATGGTACGTTTAGTATTATATATAATATTGCAGTGGTTAGTTTTATTGCACTGTATTCGGAAGGTGTAGAAGGTGTTTGTGCACACTGAGGAGCTACACGTGTGACATACTGATACATTTGGCAAGAATCTTAGCTCGGACTGAGTGACCTTGAAAACAGGCGCGCTTATGTGGAGCAGAGAGGCCTAACTCCTCGTGCCCCGCCCCTTAGCAGTGGTTCTGCATGCATAAATAGTGTGTGAATTTTTAGTACTGATCCTGCGATATGATTGGAGTCCCTTTGCTGTGTGATTGATGTGTAACTCTGTGGTTCGTGTTGTGTGCAGCTGTGAACCTGCCCAGGCGACACTCGAGGCATGGCGACTACTGCCTTAGGGGCAGGTGCTGCCTCAGTGGCCTCACACCAGAGTGCTAATATATCAAGTGGTCTGCACGAGGAAGGTACAAGCATGGTATCTTTCACAGTGGACTCAAATGCTGAACAGGAGGAGCCTGATAGTGACGAAACTCCTTGGACAACTGTTGCGTCCCGGAGGAAGACACACGGAGCCGAAAACTTCATAAATCGTAACCATGTGAAGAAAAGAACCAGCCTGCATTTTCCCCCAGGCACGGGAACTGCAACGAAATATGCATGGTTGGCTGAGGCAGCCAAAACACACCCTGGTGGTGGGTATTGGTTGGCGAATAGACATGCAAACCATGTTCGCATGAACATTTCTGATGAGATGGTGCAACGATTCTGTACTCAAGAGTTTGCTGGTATAACAATGAGGAAACCACCACCGCCTGCTCATACCCACAGGACACCTGTCATCATTTTTGGTCTGGACCTCTACCAGGATCACACACTGGTAGAACAGCATGAATATATTTTCAATGCGAAAAGAACAAAGGGCAGAGAGACTATTCTCGCCAACTGGACCAGCGAAGAGACTCCGCCGGAAAGATTTACTGTTCCAAGTGCTTATCGGCAACTAACAATGAAGATTTACAACCCTCCCAGGCGCAGGTGTTACAAGTGCCAACGGTGGAATCATGTTGCAAGGAACTGTAGGAATGATGAGCGGTGTGGCCACTGTGCCAGAAAGCATGCAACGTCTGTGTGTGATGCTAAAAAGGGTGGTGCACTGAAACTGAGGTGTGTAAATTGTCACATGGAGGGAGTTCCCGCCTGGCATGAGGACTGTGCCTCACTCCCGCCGAGACGGACTGCCCGGGGTACACCAGCTGGGGGCGCCAGTAACCACCCTGGCTCATCTGCTGTGCCACCACCGGTCACTCCGTCACACTCTCCTGCCTTACCCAACCACTCCAACGCCACGGCTAGTAGCTCGAGTGATACAGTTGTAGTCCCTACCACTTCATGTTGGTCGCGGGGCCCGGATCAGGCACAGAAAATTAGTGAGCTTATGAATACAGTAGAAAAACAAAGCAAAATTGTGGAAAAGCTGACCAAGCAGATAACCGAACAAAATAAGGAAATAATGCACCAAAAGACGATGATAACCACTCTTCAGGATACTGTGAGAGCATTAACTGTGTGCGGGCCACACCACCCTGGGGTACCACCATGTGCTCCCAGGCGGCCAGCACCCCAGGGGAGACCCCAGCAGGGGGTGTCCCAGCCCTCACACCAGCTGGGCCCACCCACCACGGCTCCCCATACCCCAGCCTCATCAACGTCGTGCGCTATGAACAGAGGTCAACTATTCCACGTAGAAACGCATAGTGCTGTCGATGAGCATTATGACGTAACTAATCCTGATAATGAACAAAGTGACTCTGAGGGTGAGAACTTTAATGAAGATGACGATCATGATGTTGATACCGGGTCTAATAAACTCTGTTTGAAGGAAAATAGTAGTGGAAATGATGAAAATGATTGTGATAAAGAACAAAGTGAAACCAGTGACGCTTGTAGTGATAATGACGAAGTTCAACTGGACATGGATGCCCGCCTCGGGCCGCGCACACCACATCCCAGATGGTTCAGCCGTGACAACTTTAAAGACATGGTGACAGGTGATGTGCTGACTAAAGAGGAAAAAGAAGCTGTAATAGAGCACTACAACCGGTATCGGGAGACAGTTGCTTTCCTGAAACTGCAGACTGATAAAGTACTAAAGAACAATGGCGGCCTCTGAATCTCATAAAAACAAGTACAGTGTCATCAAGATACTCAGTTGGAATATTGCTTCTCTTAGAAAACGGTATTCAGACCTCCATCATAAGGTTATGACTGAAGACATAGATATTGTCTGCCTCCAAGAAACCCTAACTCCCGCAGGTAAAACCCCGCAGAATTTGCCTAGTAATCAGTGTTATAATCCAAGATCAAAAAACCAGCGTTGAATGTAATGAAACGCCATTTTCTGGGTGAGTCCCGGAGGCTCCCCGGAGCTATCCATGGCTGATATGGATATTCTAACTACTTTGCATCAGTCGATGTGGGTGGAGTTCTAGCCTACCGGGGACCACGAGCCAGAACCTGGCCCCCTCAGAGAGGCACGGGGAGCAATGGCCCATAGAATGCACATGTGATTTGGAGCATTCTATATCTGCCATCGACCGGGACAGGCACCCAGAAAGGTAAGCGCCACAAAACAAACTCCTATTCTGGTTAACAACAAAAATTAACAAACGAGTGGACAGAACTCCCCAAAAGAAAAACGAGTAAACTAGCATGATGTCACACCAGCCGCGCCGCATGTCTGCGCAGCTCCCCCTCCCCGGGAGGGGGAGGGGGGAGCCCCAGACCTCCGCGCCGGCTATCCACACCTCAGTTCCGAGGCTGGATATCAAAACCACGAAAAACCGCCGACCGGAGGGCGGAAGGGATGCCGGGGAGCCTCCGGGACTCACCCAGAAAATGGCGTTTCATTACATTCAACGCTGGTTTTCTGGGGGGAGCCCCTACGGCTCCCCGGAGCTACCTCACCAAAGACTACCTAAGAAAACAAGGGGACATACCCGGGAGGCGGTCGGTGAACCACTCCTCAACACGAAGTCAAGACAACAACCAAAATGGCCCCTCCGGAAAGCAGCAGGCACAACATTCGCCAGAAAAAGGGAGAACGGCCACAGACGAAGAAAACTATGACCAAGATCATAGGAGCCAAGAAACCACTGCGCCTGAGAAGAGCATGAAGCACTGCCACACGACCCCCAGAGGCCAATGCCAAAAGAGCCGAGGCAAAGCAAACCTGGCCCCGAGGAGCCACAACCACCAAGGAGAAGAAAAACAGGAGAGCACCCAGTCCAAAGACCTGGACGGCACAGGCAGTGCAGAAACAGGCCGGAGGTGAAACAATGCACGATACAGCCTGCGAAACGGCACAGAAGGAACATTGATACCGAAAGCTAGCAGCAGAAACCAAGGTGCAAGACCCAGGAACAGTCCCAAGCGCCTCTACACCTTCTGCAAGCCAATCCTATGACAGCCCCAGGAGGGAAAAGAAAACGCAGGACCAAAACCAAAATGCCACAAGCGTGCAAGGCCACCACCACAAGTGCAGCCGACAGGGAAGGAACCTGCATAAGGAGCCGCCCCGCACCAACCCCCGGCAGAAGGGCAGGAGCGAAGACTCAGGAAAAGGAGCAAAAGCGCCCACAGGAAAACGAGGAGCGCCGAGACAGCGCGAAGAGGAGATATATGCACAAAAGAACCAGAAGGCCAAACATCCAGAAACTGCCGGGAAGAGGACCCACAAGCCCTAGAAAGGACCGGAGGGAAGCTCAACCGAATGACGACAGACGTACCAGAAAAAGGGAAAGAGCTGACTGGGGTTAGAAGACACAGAATTGCACTTTCCCACTCTCTCATTATTCCTGCCCTTCATTCTCCGCCGCACACGTACATGTACGTTTACAGGAGAGTGAAGGAGGAGGGGCCCACTGGGAAGTGTGTCAAGGAAAACCCAGCACAAAGACGCCGCCAGAGTAGCAGGCGCCGGCCCCGTCAACGAGAGGAGCAGCAGTGTCATCGCCGGCTGCATTCTCTCTATGGTGTGGGTGCCAGAAGCCACGGAGCGACCGGGGACAAGGAAGAAAGATGTCGTTGACGGGTGTCACGAACCCCAACAGATGACCAATGCAGTATATGGCGCTAGGACTGACCTGCGCTGGTCGGACTGACTGACATGTCAACGTCACACAGTGGGTGTTGAACTCCCCTCTGTTTATCCGCTTTCTCCTTTCCCACGGCAATTGGGTGCAGCAACCAAGGCTACCCCAAAACAGTCCCAAACCTTCGAAAACAAAAGCAGCAAACAAAGAACGAAGGCACAAAAACTCCGTCGCACCCGAGACCAAAAGTCATGCAGAACCCCAAGAAGAGGGGGACATGACTGAGAAGGCCCGTCCTGGAAAAAGGTGCGAAGACTGTAGAAAAACACCCACCGACAGGACGGAAACAACGGGCACGCTGGACAAGGAAAACCGAGCCCAGGGAGGGACCGATGCCCACAAAGCACGTGCGGAGCGGGGGGACGGAAAAACCCCACACCACAAAACCGTAAGCCTGGCCCAGAGGGGTAGAAAGACCCCGGCGGGGACCAACGGGGCCGAAGGCCCCTTACGTTAGCACCACCCCAGCCCGGGAACCCACCCTGCAGGCCCGGGGCCGAGCTGTCCCCTCAAAGCCCCAGCGTCAAGAAAACCCCGGGGCAGCCGTGAAAAACACCAAGGAAGGGAGCCCACTAGGCTCCGGAACGTGAACAGAAACCGGAGGAAAAAGCGAGGGGCGAGACGAAGACCCCAAGCTCATCCCCAACCAGCACAATGAGGCAAGGACAAAACAGAATCCAAGGAACCTGGAAAACCAGGCCCAGCACAGCAAGACCGACAAGGAAGGAGGGCCCCAAAAGGAGCACGGAAGGGCCGAACATAATGCCACAACCATCCCCGACACACAGCTGCAGTACCAAAAACGCAGCAAAACGTCCCCACACTCCCCGAGGGAGCGACAGAGAAGATAGATAAATCGTACACGAGCGGCACACAAGGGGACACAGGCGGAAACCGAGACTGTAGAAAAGCCCTAGCACCAAAGGCCAGGAACAAGAGTGTAGAAGAAAGATGAGGAACGAAGAAGTATAGAGTGTCAGAGTAGGAGACAAGCGGAATGCATGAGGAAGCGATGTGGTGGAGGATGACACCACACGCAGCTTCAAGCACAGAGAAGATAGAGCCCAGCAGGCACAGGAACCTGCACATGAGCGAATGAGAGGTGAGAAGCCGGATCAAAAAGCCAAAGCTCAACTCCCGGAAACACAACTAGGGCTATATAACTAGGTAAGTACTGAACAGAGAATCCAACGTACAGTATATGGAAGGGCTAAGCCAGGTACTGCAAGACAGGCAAGGAATGAGTGACCCAGATAAGACAACAAAAAATGGGGCCATGACCCCCCCTGGCAACCATTAACCCAGACGAACAAGGAAGGCCCCAGGAAGAAGCACGGAAGGGCCAAACAAACGCCACAACCAATCCCCAATTCACGTTTACAGGAGAGTGAAGGAGGAGGGGCCCACTGGGAAGTGTGTCAAGGAAAACCCAGCACAAAGACGCCGCCAGAGTAGCAGGCGCCGGCCCCGTCAACGAGAGGAGCAGCAGTGTCATCGCCGGCTGCATTCTCTCTATGGTGTGGGTGCCAGAAGCCACGGAGCGACCGGGGACAAGGAAGAAAGATGTCGTTGACGGGTGTCACGAACCCCAACAGATGACCAATGCAGTATATGGCGCTAGGACTGACCTGCGCTGGTCGGACTGACTGACATGTCAACGTCACACAGTGGGTGTTGAACTCCCCTCTGTTTATCCGCTTTCTCCTTTCCCACGGCAATTGGGTGCAGCAACCAAGGCTACCCCAAAACAGTCCCAAACCTTCGAAAACAAAAGCAGCAAACAAAGAACGAAGGCACAAAAACTCCGTCGCACCCGAGACCAAAAGTCATGCAGAACCCCAAGAAGAGTGGGACATGACTGAGAAGGCCCGTCCTGGAAAAAGGTGCGAAGACTGTAGAAAAACACCCACCGACAGGACAGAAACAACGGGCACGCTGGACAAGGAAAACCGAGCCCAGGGAGGGACCGATGCCCACAAAGCACGTGCGGAGCGGGGGGACGGAAAAACCCCACACCACAAAACCGTAAACCTGGCCCAGAGGGGTAGAAAGACCCCGGCGGGGACCAACGGGGCCGAAGGCCCCTTACGTTAGCACCACCCCAGCCCCGGGAACCCACCCTGCAGGCCCCGGGGCCGAGCTGTCCCCTCAAAGCCCCAGCGTCAAGAAAAACCCCGGGGCAGCCGTGAAAAACACCAAGGAAGGGAGCCCACTAGGCTCTGGAACGTGAACAGAAACTGGAGGAAAAAGCGAGGGGCGAGACGAAGACCCCAAGCTCATCCCCAACCAGCACAATGAGGCAAGGACAAAACAGAATCCAAGGAACCTGGAAAACCAGGCCCAGCACAGCAAGACCGACAAGGAAGGAGGGCCCCAAAAGGAGCACGGAAGGGCCGAACATAATGCCACAACCAACCCCGACACACAGCTGCAGTACCAAAAACGCAGCAAAACGTCCCCACAATCCCCGAGGGAGCGACAGAGAAGATAGATAAATCGTACACGAGCGGCACACAAGGGGACACAGGCGGAAACCGAGCACCCAACCGAACCACAGGGACGGTACGAGAAACGTGTGCAGTGTAACAGGCAACCGAAGGTACACATTGGGCAGCCCAACATGGGCTGATCCCATACACAGCCCCAAGAGCAGAGACGAGAGCGCCCATGAAGCACAGAAACCGCTCAACAGGCAAACGACAGGGGAGAGGCGGAACTAAAGAGCCAGAACCCAACCCCGCAAGCACACAACACCCTCGACACAGGAAACGTACCACCACACAGGCACCCCCACCGTTGCACCGTGGAACAAGGTGGAGGCGGGGCCCCGAACTCAAGCCAGGTGAGACAAGCAAAGGAAAGGGGCAGGAGTACAGGCAGGGGTCGCCTCGAAAAGGCCAAGAGGCCACCCGCAGACACCCGTGAACTGAGGAAGGAATCAGGTGGAGAGAACAAGAGCAGCCCAATATGGGCTAATAGCCCAGCAGCAGGCACCTCGGGCGATACGGACCGGGGCAGGAGTACAGGCAGGGGTCGCCTCGAAAAGGCCAAGAGGCCACCCGCAGACACCCGTGAACTGAGGAAGGAATCAGGTGGAGAGAACAAGAGCAGCCCAATATGGGCTAATAGCCCAGCAGCAGGCACCTCGGGCGATACGGACCACTGTCACAAGTACGTACGTACACCCATGCCCATGCCCAAAAACAGCGTCAGGACGAAGGAAACGCCAAACCGCACCAACTCACCTGCAGAACTGTTTTAGTGTCAGAGTGGTTGACAAACGGAATGCATGAGGAAGGGATGAGGTGGAGGCTGACTCCATACACAGAGTCAAGTGTAGAGATGATAGAGCCCAATAGGCTCAGGAATCGGTACACATGTTGATTGACTGTGGAGAGGCAGGACCAGAAAGCCAGAGCACAACCCCTGCAAACACAACTAGGAGAGTACAGCAGCACCCCAGACAACCCTCAAGCAACGGGGCAGGATGGGATGAAGAGCGAGAGGCGAAGCCCCCCGAGAAAATGGAAGCACAACACATGTGCACACCGCCCGGAACCAAAACAAACTCACGGTGCATGCGCAGGACGCGAAAGAAAAGTAGCCCAACAGGGCGAGAAGTAGCCCAATATGCTACAAGTAGCCAATACTGCTACCAGTAGCCATACTGCTACCAGTAGCCCAATACTGCTACCAGTAGCCCAATACTGCTACCAGTAGCCCAATACTGCTACAAGTAGCCCAATACTGCTACAAGTAGCCCAATACTGCTACAAGTAGCCCAATACTGCTACAAGTAGCCCAATACTGCTACAAGTAGCCCAAAACTGCTACAAGTAGCCTAAAACTGCTACAAGTTCCGGACACGCAGGAGGTAAGCCGCAAAGGCCAACGGCACCGCAGACGAAGAGATGCGGTTAAGCGGAACGAAAAAAAAACACAGGGACACGGAACCGAACCCGGGGAGGAGCAGAACCCAAGCCCAAGTCGTACGCAGAGGGGGGAAAGAAAAACCCCACTCCTCGCAACAGTAAGCCCCGCTCAGAAGGACGGAATCCAGGCGGGGCGCAATGGAGCACAAAGCCCCCAAGGTCGCTCCTCCCCAACCCCAGGAGCCTCTACACTAGGCCCCGGGGCCGAGTCGACCTCCAAAGCCCCGGCCCCACAAGAAAAAGCCGGGGCAGCCGAGAGGAAGAGAAGAAGGGGCCCACTGGTCAGACCCCGGAGCATCGGCAGGAGAACAGACTCGAATGCCTCCGTAGCCCCCCGGACGGGGCAACCCCCGAAACTGCCCGAGTCTCAGAAACCTCTAATCCCCACCCGACCCCGAAGCCCTCAGACGCTTGGGGGCCGGAAGTGGGGGGGGGGGGCAGAATGAACCACTAAAGGGGAAGAACAAGGGGGTGCGGGCGGAACCAAGGCCGAAGCGACCAACACCCCCAAGTCCGGGTCCCTATACACAAAGCGGGGCAGCCGCGGGGCGTCCGGGGGAAGCAAGAGTCCGCTCGCGTTGCAATAACCTAAACCTACCTTGCAACGCACGAGCTGCCTGCACCCGAATTGATTCAGCAGCAGACTGGGTGAATTGAGTCACAAACAAGCAACATAGCTCGCAGGACTCAGGGTCGAATGTGTCACCGACCCAACAGGCAGCATGACGGAGGCAAAAACAATGAGAGTCACCCTGAGACAAGGGGACAGAGCAACCCTCAAACTCGCACACAGCGAGAGGGGACGCAAGGGACTCCTCCATCGGACCCGAGAGCCCCCGCGGGGTTTTCCAGGGCCCCTAGACTGGGTCTGCTAAGGGTTATCCCAGGCAGGGCACTGCTAACCGGCTACCCAAACTACCAAACAATGCTAAAAGCTGAACCCACGGGACGTGTCCACTCGCGAGGGCGAAGCAGGGGGTGCCACCACACAAACGATCCTAATATAAGGAACAAGGCAGACCCCCCTACCAGGCAAAAACAAAAGAAAAGAAAAACCACCCAAGTGGACAACGGACCCAGAGGGAACAGAAGCCGGCCGCTGTAATAGGTGAAAACTAGCAACGCAGTGCCCCGCGCCCACCAGTGCTATAACTACCACTTACCCAAGGTAACAAGGGAGTAAAACCCCCAAACCCTCAGGGCGGCCAAACGCCAAGCAGCGAAAAGCCAACAGAGGTAGACCCAAGGCGACTTGTGGAAGGTAACCCCAAGCCCAAGGGGGGTACTTACAGGGCACTCAGGGAAGGTGACCCTAAGCACATGCAGCCCGAGTACCTGAGAATACTACTCCCAGCTCACACGACCACCGTAAGAGCAGCACTGAAAAACAATTCACAGCGCTGAGACAAGACTGGAGCTGGAGCCACACGACCATGCACGATCCCATCAGCCGAGGAACTGAGGTGTGGATAGCCGGCGCGGGGGTCTGGGGCTCCCCCTTCCCCCTCCCGGGGAGGGGGGAGCTGCGCAGACATGCGGCGCGGCTGGTGTGACGTCATGCTAGTTACTCGTTTTCTTTTGGGGAGTTCTGTCCACTCGTTGTTAATTTTTGTTGTTAACCAGAATAGGGTTTGTTTTGTGGCGCTTACCTTTCTGGGTGCCTGTCCCGGTCGATGGCAGATATAGAATGCTCCAAATCACATGTGCATTCTATGGGCCATTGCTCCCCGTGCCTCTCTGAGGGGGCCAGGTTCTGGCTCGTGGTCCCCGGTAGGCTAGAACTCCACCCACATCGACTGATGCAAAGTAGTTAGAATATCCATATCAGCCATGGATAGCTCCGGGGAGCCGTAGGGGCTCCCCCAGAAAATAA
>WNGS01031170.1:0-22677 GCA_020271785.1 Procambarus virginalis
CACAGTGTGAATGAACGTCCACAGTGTGAATAAACTGCCACAGTGTGAATATAACTACCACAGTATGAATGAACTACAACAATGAATGAACTACCACAGTGTGAATGAACTGCCACAGTGTGAATGAAACGGCCACAGTGTGAATGAACGTCCACAGTGTGAATGAACTACCACAGTGTGAATGAACTACCACAGTGTGAATGAACTACCACAGTGTGAATGAACTACCACAGTATGAATGAACGTCCACAGTGTGAATGAACTACCACAGTATGAATGAACGTCCACAGTGTGAATGAACTACCACAGTGTGAATGAACTACAACAGTGTGAATGAACTACCACAGTGTGAATGAACTACCACAGTGTGAATGAACGTCCACAGTGTGAATGAACTACCACAGTATGAATGAACTACCACAGTGTGAATGAACTACCACAGTGTGAATGACCTACCACAGTGTGAATGAACTACCACAGTGTGAATGAACTGCCACAGTGTGAATGAACTACCACAGTGTGAATGAACTACCACAGTGTGAATGAACTGCCACAGTGTGAATGAACTGCCACAGTGTGAATGAACTGCCACAGTGTGAATGAACGTCCACAGTGTGAATGAACGTCCACAGTGAATGAACGTCCAGTGTGAATGAACGTCCAGTGTGAATGAACGTCCACAGTGTGAATGAACTACAACAGTGTGAATGAACTGCCACAGTGTGAATGAACTACCACAGTGTGAATGAACGTCCACAGTGTGAATGAACGTCCACAGTGTGAATGAACTACCACAGTGTGAATGAACGTCCACAGTGTGAATGAACGTCCACAGTGTGAATGAACTACCACAGTGTGAATGAACTACCACAGTGTGAATGAACTACCACAGTGTGAATGAACTACCACATTGTGAATGAACTACCACAGTGTGAATGAACTGCCACAGTGTGAATGAACTGCCACAGTGTGAATGAACGTCCACAGTGTGAATGAACGTCCACAGTGAATGAACGTCCAGTGTGAATGAACGTCCACAGTGTGAATGAACTACCACAGTGTGAATGAACTACAACAGTGTGAATGAACTGCCACAGTGTGAATGAACTACCACAGTGTGAATGAACGTCCACAGTGTGAATGAACGTCCACAGTGTGAATGAACTACCACAGTGTGAATGAACTACCAGAGTGTGAATGAACTACCACAGTGTGAATGAACGTCCACAGTGTGAATGAACTACCACAGTGTGAATGAACGTCCACAGTGTGAATGAACTACCACAGTGTGAATGAACTACCACAGTGTGAATGAACGTCCACAGTGTGAATGAACGTCCACAGTGTGAATGAACTACCACAGTATGAATGAACTACCACAGTATGAATGAACGTCCACAGTGTGAATGAACGTCCACAGTGTGAATGAACTGCCACAGTGTGAAGGAACGACCACAGTGTGAATGAACGACCACAGTATGAATGAACGTCCACAGTGTGAATGAACTACCACAGTGTGAATGAACTACACAGTGTGAATGAACTACCACAGTGTGAATGAACTACCACAGTATGAATGAACTACCACAGTGTGAATGAACTACCACAGTGTGAATGAACTACCACAGTGTGAATGAACTACCAGTGTGAATGAACTACCACAGTGTGAATGAACTACCACAGTATGAATGAACTACCACTGTGTGAATGAACTACCACAGTGTGAATGAACTACCACAGTGTGAATGAACTACCACAGTGTGAATGAACTACCACAGTGTGAATGAACTACCACAGTGTGAATGAACTACCACAGTGTGAATGAACTACCACAGTGTGAATGAACTACCACAGTGTGAATGAACTACCACAGTGTGAATGAACTACCACAGTGTGAATGAACTACCACAGTGTGAATGAACTACCACAGTGTGAATGAACTACCACAGTGTGAATGAACTACCACAGTGTGAATGAACTACCACAGTGTTAATGTTCTCTGTACTCCCTCTGTTTCAGCAATCTCTCCTGCTCTGAAGGAGGAAGTGAGTACTGAGCAGTACTCAAGACGGGACAGTACAAGTGACTTGAAGAGTACAACCATCGTGATGGGATCCCTGGACTTGAAGGTTCTGGTCCATCGTGATGGGATCCCTGGACTTGAAGGTTCTGGTCCATCGTGATGGGATCCCTGGACTTGAAGGTTCTGGTCCATCGTGATGGGATCCCTGGACTTGAAGGTTCTGGTCCATCGTGATGGGATCCCTGGACTTGAAGGTTCTGGTCCATCGTGATGGGATCCCTGGACTTGAAGGTTCTGGTCCATCGTGATGGGATCCCTGGACTTGAAGGTTCTGGTCCATCGTGATGGGATCCCTGGACTTGAAGGTTCTGGTCCATCGTGATGGGATCCCTGGACTTGAAGGTTCTGGTCCATCGTGATGGGATCCCTGGACTTGAAGGTTCTGGTCCATCGTGATGGGATCCCTGGACTTGAAGGTTCTGGTCCATCGTGATGGGATCCCTGGACTTGAAGGTTCTGGTCCATCGTGATGGGATCCCTGGACTTGAAGGTTCTGGTACAAGAGAAAGACCATTGAGAGAACCACAGGGTCCCTCCTTCTCTATCACCACATACTGCTCTCAAACTACTCACCACTAACAACCTAATTCGTCGCATTTTTTACGGAATCGGCCGATCCGTTAAAATGTGACGTATTAGTAACAATTAATGCACCGTAATATAGACGTTTTCTTTTTATCTGCCTGAACAGTTATTGAGGCTGGTGGGTTGTTTGGGTTCGTACGTTTCTGGTTAGGCAATACCGTTGTGTTTATGACGGAGTGACTAACGGAGAGCGGGTAGAACAAGCGGCAGTTCTCCGTTCTCGTGGCACTAGACCAAACACCCAATTATCACAATGAAATGCCAGTGCAGGTGTGGGCCAGCAGGCGTGGGCCAGCAGGCGGGGGCCAGCAGGCGGGGGCCAGCAGGTGTGGGCCAGCAGATGGCGTACACAACCTTGGCTGCGTCACCAACCTCCCCACAACCCACAATAATTGGCAGCAGCCGGCCAAACACGGCTGTTGACGTCACAGTGACGTCACGCACCTCTTAACACCTGTACCAGCGTCAACTGCCTCACGTCACAGTGACGTCACGCACCTCGTGCGCACCATACATAAAACAAACATTTGATCTCATATTTGTGTTAGGTTGGGTGGTGTTGGGTTATGATAGGTAGAGAGAGGTCAGCATACTTGGAGAAGGTTGCCAGAGTTGTACTGGGCGAGCCCGGCCTGGGGTCAGGTCACTATTGTTTACACAGTAGTGATACGAGGTGGTTACTGTGTACATAACCCGGAGTGAGGCTCCCCTCTCCCTACTTATATACACAAAGTTGGTACCTACTCATTACACAATAGGGGTAATTGGTTCCAGGAACACATAGGGGGCGGCCGAGCCACACCCGCAAAGTGGCGGCGGCCGAGCCACACCCGCAGTGGTGGCGGCCGAGCCACACCTGTAGACCTGCGGCGAGCACTGTGAAGTGTTACACAGAGACCGACACAACCCCATCTGAGACCTGCTTGATGGGGTTCTGGGAGTTCTACTACCCCCCAAGCCCGGCCCGGGACCAGGCTCGACGATAGGTGTGGTGTGGCTTGGAGACTTGGCACCGCCCTCATCCCTCCTACCTTACCCAACACTACTCGTGTACTCCACACTTCCTCACTACATTCCCCATACTACCTCGCTGCTGTTCCTCACGTTACCTGGGGAGGATTCTGGGAGTTCTTCTCCCGGAGCCTGGCTCCACTTGTGATAACTTGGTCCAACAGGTTGTTGCTTGGACGGCCCGCATGCCCACATATCCACTACAGCCACGTTGGTCCGGCACTTCTTGCAAGAATTTATCTAAATGCCTCTAGAAGTTTTCCACCTTTATTCCGGCAATATTTATAATGCTTGCTGGGAGGGTGTTAAACAGCTGTGGACCTCTCATGTTCAGTGTTCTCTGATTGTGCCTATGGCACCTCTACTCCTCACTGGTCTGTTCTGCATTTCCTTCCATATCTTCATTCCAGTATGTTGTTATTCTACTGTGCAAATTGGGGACCTGGCCCTCAGTATCTTCCATGTATATATTATTTGATACCTTTCTCGTCTCCTTTCGAAAGATTACATTTTGAGAGCTTTGAGACGGTCTCAATAATTTAGATGCTTTAAAATTTCTATGCGTACCGTATATGTTTCTGCATTCCTTCTAATTCAGAGATCTCTCCTGCTCTGAAAGCGCAAGTGTGTACTGAGCAGTATTCAAGACATTTCCCATATTTCACTACCGTCCCTCACTACCTCATCACCACGGCTCCCGTGGAAGCCAACTTAACAATAAACTTACCTTTGTGTGGGGGGTTAGAGTCTGACAGCACTTACGTGTCCACTTACCAGCTCACCTCTTACCTCCATCATGGTGAATTTTGTTTACTATACACTTTACGAGGTCGTCCGCAACTCAAGGATATTATTGTTAGCAAATGCAAACTGAGCGCCATGATGGCATTAAGAGAGAGCCATGTAGTAACCGACCGCAGCCTCTCCTCTCACGTGTTGCAATTGTCTTGTAATTTAGTTACTAAACCTGCCTGCGTCTAACGGCCTGGTTAACACCACCACCAAGGAGGAGGAGACCTACTTAAGAGGCCGGGCCGCGGGGACATTGAACCCCAGAGCCAAGAACAGGTAGACAAGAGGCAGGTATCCTTCGCTCGTTCGCCGACATGAAGAGAGCCTCTGTGGTTTACTTCCTCGTGCCATGACACACACTTGTGGGATGGGAGCGAGGGCGGGATACCTGGCGATGGAAGCGAGCCACCAACCCGGAACACTCGACTCATCTTGGATCACGCCGACCTTGTCACTGTACCTCAAGTCTTCCAACAACAAAAAGTATATGGACGCCGACCGTCAATACTTTTGTTTTGTTGGAGTTACCTTCACAGTTGCTTACCTTGACGAGTATTTCCTTAATTCTCAGCACAGTGATCTTCACGCCTCACATGCTTCTCTCTCCTTTAATGATCATACTCTCTTTTTCCCCCTCCCTCCCTCTCTTTTTTTCTCTCCCTCTCCTCTCTCTCTTACTCTCTCCTTTAACACACAGCTACCCCCTCCCCCGGTGCATTTGTCTCTACCCCCCCTCCCTCCCCCCTCTCTTCCCCCCCCCCTCAGTATTTGCCAGGCATGCAGGAGGTTTGCTACACTTCAAGTACTGTACATTGCTTCCTACCCGGCTATTCCCAAACATTATATATGAAAAAAGACGAGAACTAACGATAATAAATGGACCAACAAACAGACTGTTGCTTGGAGCGGCCTGCATATCCACTATACTCACCCAGCTGCTTCGACACTTTTTACAGCAACTTCCTAATTCTTTATTGAAGTTCTCAAGAAGCGGACTCGGAGGCAAGTGTGTTGCCTCTGATGTTCAGTGTTCTCTGACTGTGCCTGGGCACCTCTACTCCTCACTGGTTCTATTCTGCATTTTCCTTCCGTACCTCTCGCTCAGTATGTTGTCATTCTACTGTGCAAGTTTGGGACCTGGCCCTCCAGTATCTTTCCATGTATATATTATTTGATACATCTCTTCTTCTTTCCAGGGAGTGCATTTTGAGAGCCTTGAGACGGTCCCAAAAATTTAGATGTTTTCTCGTGTCTATGTGTGCCGTATATGTTCTCTTTATTACATTTCAGAAATATCTCCTGATCTCAAATTATATATAGCCTGGGCTAACAAAAACCTGTCCTCTCGCCTAACAGGTCGCATTTTTGACGGTATCGACCAAACAGTTAAGAATGCGACGTGTTATTGTAATTAAAGTACCGTAATATTGACGTTTTCTATGCCGCGGCCTTATAGGTAGGTGGGTTGCTTGGGTTCACAAGTTTCTGGTTAGGCCAAACAGTTGTATCTTTAATAGAGTGGTAAACTCTGAGAGTACTGGTGGGCCCCCGTACTCTCAGAGTTTAGAGAGTACTGAAACTCTGACAGAGAGTACTGGTACCCCCCCCCCATAAGATATACCCGCAAGTTGTGATTGGCGGATATCAGCAAGTCTCTATACCATCATTTATGGAAGTAGCTTAAATACTAGAAGACAATCACCAGTGATTAGACATCCAGCATTTGGATGAGGCGGTTGTTAAAGTAGACGGTCCACAACAGGCGCCCCAACACTCATAACACCATTCCTTTACCATATTTTACCTGGAGTGAGTTCCAGTGTTGTAATCCTCAAGCCCGGCGGCGGGGGGGGGGCGGGGTGGGTTCGTGGGGGCGGCGTGGGGGCGGGGCCCGCGGGGGCCCGGCGTGGGGCCCGGCGTGGGGGTCCGGCGTGGGGGTCCGGCGTGGGGGCCGCGTGGGGGCCCGGCGTGGGGGCCGGCGTGGGGGCCCGGCGTGGGGGCCCGGCGTGGGGGCCCGGCGTGGGGGCCCGGCGTGTGCTTGACCTTAAGGGCTGTTGCTGTGAGTGGCCCTCAGGCCCACATACACATTGCAACCTGGTTGAGCGGCACTTCTTGCAAGAACGTGTTTAATTGCCTCTTGAACACGTCAATTTTTGTTCCGGCAATATATCTTATATTTGCTGGCACTCTATCAACGTCAGAGGCCCGAGACTGTTCAACACGCTCCCGCTACACATAAGCGGCATAACTGGCAAACCCCTCACAGTGTTCAAGAGAGAACTGGATAAGCACCTCCAAAGGATACTGATCAACTAGACTGTGACTCATACGTCAGGCTGCGAGCAGCCGCGTCCAACAGCCTGGTTGATCAGTCCAGCAACCAGGAGGCCTGGTCGATGACCGGGCCGCGGGGACGCTAAGCCCGGAAGCACCTCAAGGTAACCTCAAGGTAAGGGTACTGAAGAGCCGTGGACCTCTCAGCCAAGATTGAACACTTACACAGACACTTACAAACCTCTACATCTTTTCTCAATCATTGGCGGCTTTGTTTACATATATTAAACTGTTTAGGGCTCCGAAGCACCAGGAGGTTGTTATAACAATAACATATGATTGGAAAGTTTTAATGCTAGTAAACTGTTTAGTACCTGCTTGATGGGGTTCTGGGAGTTGTCTACTTCCCAAGCCTGGCCCGAGGTCACTTGTGAGTGACTTGACTCACAAGCCAGGATTGACTCATGAGTGCTTGATAATAACTGTAAAAAAAAGTCTCCAAATTTGTGAAAAAATGTACAGGTTCGCAAGTATTTGTGTAATTGATTGTTGACTCCTGGCCCCGATGTTCAGTGTTCTCTGTGCTGCCACCTCTTGATCTGAGGTTATCTTGAGGTTATCTTGAGATGATTTCGGGGCTTTTTAGTGTCCCCGCGGCCCGGGTCCTCGACCAGGCCTCCACCCCCAGGAAGCAGCCCGTGACAGCTGACTAACACCCAGGTACCTATTTTACTGCTAGGTAAACAGGGGCATAGGGTGAAAGAAAACTCTGCCAATTGGTTCTCGCCGGCGCCTGGGATCGAACCAGGACCACAGGATCACAAGTCCAGCGTGCTGTCCGCTCGGCCGACCGGCTACCTCACCCTGATATTCATACAGTATTCTCTGATTGTACCCATGTCACCTCTGATTACCACAGTGCTCTCTGATTGTCTGCCCCATCCACTGGACTGATCAGCACAGCGGAGACCTTGAAATCATCGGGGTCGGCGTTCGATCCGGATGGTCGGAATGGTTGGGCACCGTTCCTTCACCCGTCCAATGTCCACAGATGTGGCAATACATTTACAATCCTGACCAGCATGTTTAAATTTCTGGTCTTCCTATCCAATCCCACAGAGGAGAACAGAAAATGTATATATGCTGGTCAGCATTATAAATGTTGCTGGTGTTGGCCTCCCAGGTGGTGTAGTGTAGAGCCACACATGGTGCTGGCCTCCAGGTGGTGTAGTCACACATGGTGCTGGCCTCCCAGGTGGTGTAGTCACACATGGTGCTGGCCTCCCAGGTGGTGTAGAGCCACACATGATGCTGGCCTCCCAGGTGGTGTAGAGTCACACATGGTGCTGTCCTCCCAGGTGGTGTAGAGCCCACACATGGTGCTGTCCTCCCAGGTGGTGTAGAGCCACACATGATGCTGTCCTCCCAGGTGGTGTATGGTGTAACACATGGTGCTGGCCTCCCAGGTGGTGTAGAGCCACACATGATGCTGGCCTCCCAGGTGGTGTAGAGCCACACATGATGCTGGCCTCCCAGGTGGTGTAGAGTCACACATGGTGCTGTCCTCCCAGGTGGTGTAGAGCCACACATGATGCTGTCCTCCCAGGTGGTGTAGTCACACATGATGCTGGCCTCCCAGGTGGTGTAGAGTCACACATGGTGCTGTCCTCCCAGGTGGTGTAGAGCCACACATGGTGCTGTCCTCCCAGGTGGTGTAGAGCCACACATGGTGCTGTCCTCCCAGGTGGTGTAGTCACACATGGTGCTGCCTCCCAGGTGGTGTAGAGCCACACATGGTGCTGTCCTCCCAGGGGTGTAGAGCCACCATGGTGCTGTCCTCCAGGTGGTGTAGAGCCACACATGATGCTGTCCTCCCAGGTGGTGTAGAGCCACACATGGTGCTGTCCTCCCAGGTGGTGTAGTCACACATGGTGCTGGCCTCCCAGGTGGTGTAGAGCCACACATGGTGCTGGCCTCCCAGGTGGGTAGTCACACATGGTGCTGGCCTCCCAGGTGGTGTAGAGCCACACATGATGCTGGCCTCCCAGGTGGTTGTAGTCACACATGGTGCTGTCCTCCCAGGTGGTGTAGAGCCACACATGATGCTGGCCTCCCAGGTGGTGTAGTCACACATGGTGCTGTCCTCCCAGGTGGTGTAGAGCACACATGGTGCTGCCTCCCAGGTGGTGTAGAGCCACACATGATGCTGTCCTCCCAGGTGGTGNTACCTGAAATCCTTGCACTGTATCCATATTTCGCTCTCAGTAGATAAATGACATGAGATTAGGAAGCCTCAGTATTGTGAAGACTAATAATAAACAGCAGCTCCCCTATGACTAATACCTCCATGCTCAAACAATATAATATTAGCGATAAGACCTTCCATTAATGTATAATGACTTACTGGAATATATAGCTCTTGAAATAGAACATTCTCTGTAACTAGCTGACAGTGTAACTATAAGGTATGAAGTATATAATGAATTGTTTATGTAATAATCTTATATGAGTTTCGTGATAAAGACCTTTTGTGCCCTCTGTAAATGTTTTTGCGCTACCGCTCACAGGCATGGGTATGGGGTGCACAATAAACTAGCCGCCTCCGGCGGCAACAATTAAATCTCCGGTCAACAATTTCTGACAGCTTTGAAGAGGGGCTGTCATTGTGCACAGTACTCCACTCTAGAGAGCACTAGCGTCTTGAAGAGTATCATCAGTGGTATAGCATATCTAGTTTGAAAAGTTCTTGTTATCCAACCTGTCATTTTTCTTGCAGTTGTGACGGCTACTTTATTGTGTTCTTTAAAAGTATCGTGTCTATGTATGCCGTATATGTTCTCTGTATTCCTTCTATTTCAGCAATCTCTCCTGCTCTGAAAGGGCAAGCGAGTACTGAACAGTACTCAAGACAGGACAGCACAAGTGATTTGAAAAGTACAACCATTGTGATGGGATCCCTGGATTTGAAGGTTCTTGTAATCCATCCTATCATTTTTCTGACTGACGGTGACATTTTTCTGGCCGATAGGGTGACATCTGATAGGATTTGATGCTGGTATATCCACGAAGCCAACCCAATTTGATAACCTAATTGATTACCCAATTCATTTGGGTTATCAATCTTCAGTGTGTTTAGTGGCTCGCTGAAAACAGTTATATTGATTCCTCAGTATCTCGCTCATTTCCCTGTTGTCATCTGTAAAAGTTCCATCTCCCTTTCGCAGGGGCCCGATACTAGATGTGGTTTTTTTTATCTTGATCTTGCATACTAGAAAAAATATTTCGGATTTCTCTCTATTTCACTGATGGCCTTTTGCTCTTTGTGTTTCTTCTGGGTTTTGTATGATTATTGTAGCTTTAGTTCAATATTTTCTGTTTCTCTACCAAGCCCTCTTCGTCGTTCTTGAGATAGGCTGCGACCCAAGTTGTTCCGCGATTCGTTTTCTTCGCCACAAGACGTTTCAACTCATTTGATCCACAACTAATGATCACCCAATGGTTGAATGCCAGTTGCAACACGTTGCAAGTCATGTTGCCCAAAATCACGCTATTACGTTGTTCTTACAAGTTTTGTCTTTAGAGCGACGGCCTCGCATCTTGCAGGGTCGGCGTTC
Organism: Procambarus virginalis; assembly: GCA_020271785.1. Classification (NCBI taxonomy): domain Eukaryota; kingdom Metazoa; phylum Arthropoda; class Malacostraca; order Decapoda; family Cambaridae; genus Procambarus; species Procambarus virginalis. The sequence goes on from WNGS01031170.1 coordinate 10,360, forward strand.
GATCCCCGACGGTGCAAGTGGTTGGGCACCTTCACTCCGTCCTCATATCCCTTCCCAGTACTGTATACTGGCTTAACGCTTTCTCCTCACTTTTGCCTTCCTCAAATACGTCAGTAATGCATATTTATGTCGTGCTATTTTCAGACACATTCATCTGTATGAAACCTAGATGTTGAATGCTTGTATTCCAAAAGTTTGAAAACAAAAGAATACACAGGTGGAAACTGAGTGCCCAAATGAGCCACAGAGATATTAGAAAGAACTTTTTTAGTGTCAGAGTGGTTGACAAATGGAATGCATTAGGAAGCGATGTGGTGGAGGCTGACTCCATACACAGTTTCAAGTGTAGATATGATAGAGCCCATTAGGCTCAGGAACCTGTACACCTGTTGATTGACGGTTGAGAGGCGGGACCAAAGAGCCAGAGCTCAACCTCCGCAAGCACAACTAGGTGAGTACAGGGAGAAACAAAGTACAAAGGGAGCCGGTCGGCCGAGCGGACAGCACGCTGGACTTGTGATCCTGTGGTCCCGGGTTCGATCCCGGGCGCCGGCGAGAAACAATGGGCAGAGTTTCTTTCACCCTATGCTCCTGTTACCTAGCAGTAAAATAGGTACCTGGGTGTTAGTCAGCTGTCACGGGCTGCTTCCTGGGGGTGGAGGCCTGGTCGAGGACCGGGCCGCGGGGACACTAAAGCCCTGAAATCATCTCAAGATAACCTTTAAGATCTCAAGATAACAGACTATTATTGATGGTGAATACAGTAGCCATTCACCAGTGTATTTCTCACCAGTCCCTTTCATGCAGAAAAATATGGCAAACATCTGAATTGTTTCTCAAATGTCGGAGTGTTGGGTTGACTGTCCTTGGGCTCGACATACTATCCTGCAAGCTGCTTCCTTATCCAAGTACACATTAATCTTTCTCACCTTCGCCTCGAAGAGTACAGTTGGAGAAAGTTTAAGCAGTCCCAGTCACTCACTGATATGTTTTACTGATTGGATTCAGAGAGTCAAAGATCTCTACAGGCGAGAACTTGAGAGGCGGGACCAAAGAGACGAAGCTCAACCCCCGCAAGCACAACTAGGTGAGTACACGTTTTCCAGGTCACCAATTTNTCAAGGCAAAAAATCGCACGTGAGGATGACAATAGAGGAAAACAAGAGATCATTCGGAAGCATGAAAATGGTACACGTGCTGTTGAACTAGCTAGGCAGTACAACAAATCCACGTCAACGATATGCACTATACTTGCCAAGAAAAAGGACATTATGAGTGCTAAAATGCCAAAGGCATATCAACAATCACGAAACAAAGACCACAAATACTTGAGGATGTGGCATTGATGTTCATTAATATTTCAGTAAATTATTTAATTATTTATTTGATGATTTTTATTTGTTTCCACCTGCGACTTGCACACTGCAAGGCCAATAGCAGTATTTTTTTTATTATGTGCGGGAGAGCCATACCATCTTGGTATCAGTATAGCTGCGATACCACAACCCATCACACAGTAAACTATACTGAAAACCTATATTCTAATTTTGATGAAAATGAAGATCATATGCTATTCTGAGAGAATAACAACACCAAATGAACAATTGGTGATGGTTTATATTTATTATTCTGATTTGAAAATCTTTAGTTTTCAATATTCAATTTTAAAATGATTTTTGATTCTCTTGCTTTTCAAGTTACGTTGTGATCATACCTTTATGTTACCTTGAGGTGCTTCCGGGGCTTAGCGTCCCTGCGGCCCGGTCATCGACCAGGCCTCCTGGTTGCTGGACTGATCAACCAGGCTCTTTGACGTGGCTGCTCGCAGCCTGACGTATGAGTCACAGCCTGGTTGATCAGGTATTGATCAGGTTGATCATTTATACAAATTTGAAACATTTGCCTAGTAGATTATGCACAAAAATTAAAGCGTTTCTGCAAGTTGTAAAACTTGAGTTATGTCAAATCGTATCTTGAGGTTATCTTGAGATGATTTCGGGGCTTTTTAGTGTCCCCGCGGCCCGGTCCTCGACCAGGCCTCCACCCCTAGGAAGCAGCCCGTGACAGCTGACTAACACCCAGGTACCTATTTACTGCTAGGTAACAGGGGCATAGGGTGAAAGAAACTCTGCCCATTGTTTCTCGCCGGCGTCTGGGATCGAACCCAGGACCACAGGATCACAAGTCCAGCGTGCTGTCCGACCGGCCGACCGTATATGTATGTTTTGCGCGGTTTAAGAGTTAATCTACGTAAACCTTCTCTAGTTCAGTGGAATCCTGAGCCATAAGCCATATCATGGCTGGGTACCACAGATCAGCAGATGACAACAGAATAAGAGTTGCTTCAGACCCCCGAAAACATTTCACACCTGACCCTTTGTGGAAACTATTGTGTAACTTCGCACTGGTTGTATTTGGTGACCACCAGGTGTTTTAACTTCTTAAATTGATAAATACATGACTGATGTCTTTCTTTATTTGTTTGATAATTTTACTTTATGATAATTGATGAGTAAAAACATGAAATAGTTAATCGTGTGACATATATATAGAAATAGGATAGGAAATGACAGACTTTTGTCAGGCCCCCTATGGGGCCTGACATACCTCTCCAGGTATGCATACCCGGAGAAGGTCTCGGGAGTTCTTTTATTCCCCGAGCCCAGCCTGAGCTGCCTCCAAAGCGTAAAACATGGAGGCGCACGACCTTCACTGTAACAATCTACACTATACACGACCTTCACTGTAACAAACTACACTACACACGACCTTAACTGTAACAACCTACACTATGCACAACCTTCACTGTAACAATCGACACTACACACGACCTTCACTGTAGCAATCTACACTACACACGACCTTCATTGTAACACGCTACACTATACACAACCTTCACTGTAACAATCTGCAAACGACCTTCATTAACAATCTACACTACACAAATTTCACTAACAATTTACAATACACACTACCTTCAATGTAACAAGCTACACTACACACGACCTTCACTGTAACAATCTACACTGCACACGACCTTCACTGTAACAATCTTCACTACACACTCCCTCGTCACTGAAACCATCTTCTCTACACACTTCCTCGTCACTGTAACCATCTTCTCTACACACTCCCTCGTCACTGTAACCATCTTCACTAATCACTCCCTCGTCACTGTAACCATCTTCTCTACACACTCCCTCGTCACTGTAACCATCTTCTCTACACACTCCCTCATCACTGTAACCTCGTCACTGTAATCATCTTCACTACACACTCCCTCGTCACTGTAACCATCTTCACTACACACTCCCTCGTCACTGTAACCATCTTCTCTACACACTCCCTCGTCACTGTAAGCATCTTCACTACACACTCCCTCATCACTGTAATCTTGTCACTTTAACCATCTTCTCTACACACTCCCTCGTCACTGTAACCATCTTCACTACACACTCCCTCGTCACTGTAACCATCTTCACTACACACTCCCTCGTCACTGTAACCATCTTCTCTACACACTCCCTCGTCACTGCAACCATCTTCACTACACACTCCCTCGTCACTGCAAGCATCTTCACTACACTCCCTCGTCACTGTAACCATCTTCACTACACACTCCCTCATCACTGTAACCATCTTCTCCACACACTCCCTCGTCACTGTAACCATCTTCACTACACACTCCCTCGTCACTGTAACCATCTTCTCTACACACTCCCTCGTCACTGTAACCATCTTCACTACACACTCCCTCATCACTGTAACCATCTTCTCCACACACTCCCTCGTCACTGTAACCATCTTCACTACACACTCCCTCGTCACTGTAACCATCTTCTCTACACACTCCCTCGTCACTGTAACCATCTTCACTACACACTCCCTCGTCACTGTAACCATCTTCTCTACACACTCCCTCGTCACTGTAACCATCTTCTCTACACACTCCCTCGTCACTGTAACCATCTTCACTACACACTCCCTCGTCACTGTAACCATCTTCTCTACACACTCCCTCGTCACTGCAAGCATCTTCACTACACACTCCCTCGTCACTGTAACCTCGTCACTGTAACCATCTTCACTATACACTCCCTCGTCACTGCAAGCATCTTAGTCACTGTCTATATAATGTGTTGGACCAATCTTAGTGATGATGGAGGCTGGTATTGGAAGCTATCCCCTCCCCACAGTCCAACTACTTGGGCTGGACGGTAGAGCGACGGTCTCGTTTCATGCAGGTCGGCGTTCAATCCCCGGCCGTCTAAGTGGTTGGGCACCATTCCTTCCCCCCCCCCCTCCCATCCCAAATCCTTATCCTGATCCCTTCCCAGTGCTATATAGTCGTAATGGCTTGGCTCTTTCCCCCTGATAATTCCCTCCCCCCATACACACACACACACACACACACACACAACAAAGAAGGCGCCAATCCAGGAAGACCAGAGGAAGGAACGGACAGTTGGCTTTATCAGGAGAGTATTTCAAACACAACACACAAATCACATGAAGAGTTTAGAACATCCTCTCCTCACTTCGGTGAAGAACTTTACAACTCTGTCTATGAGAGTCTCGGACTGTGTATTCTGCTGGGAATCTGCTTCTGGGTCTGGAGGAATATTTGTACCTCCGGTGTTAGGCGAAATACGGTGAGGATATTTTATGTTCATGTTGCTAGGATTCGTATTTCGTTCAAACACAGCTTTTTCTGGCGTGAAAGTTATATTTGTGTACCGGAGGATATCATCTCCGATTATAAACTCGTCTTCGTCATTGATCACGTATATATCAGTAGTGAATTTAAGTCCTTCAAATTTAACTTTTGCTTTCCTAATGACATTGTTGGCATCGCATGGTTCTCCGTGAATATTACTCAATTCTCTCACTTCACATGCCTCCATTTTAAGGCCTAATTCAGTGGCACGAGATCTACTGATAGTCGTAAAAGGAGCACCGGTCTCCACGAAGGCTTCGATATCCTTACCGTTGATTTTGGACTTGACTCGTATGTCACAATAATTGGTGACATAGTACTCTGTGTCCTCTTGCATCTTCTGCTTTTTTAGTGGTCGCATTAATAGTCGGGGATTTTTCATGTCATTGATAATTGAGCAGTTATATGCAACTAAAACATCCATGCCTAATAAAGCTACTTTAGTTGGAACATCATAAACGTAAACCTCTGTGTCAAGATAGAATCCTCTCTTGTAATAAGGCTTGGACTTGAGGAGTCCCTTCAAGAATTCTGACAACTTCATTGTCTGCCACTCGTTATCATCAAAGTCTAAAGACTCCAACTCATCTAAGCACTTAAAATCCTTCTCTGTTACGGCCTCCAAGCCATATTTTTCCATCAAGGGAACCGTGATAACGGTGTAAGGGGAGCCCGTGTCCACGGTGAAGTCAACAACTTGGTTATCCAGCAGCAGAGGAATACATACTTCACTAGTGGACCGGTAAAGAGGGAGAGACACCTCGCCAAGTACTCCTTCACACCCCATTGATCCTTGTAAGCTGTCTTGCTCTTGCTCCACTAACTTAAATATGTATAAGAAGTGTCAGAAGAAGTGGAAACTTCTAACACCTTCACACGTCATTGCCACTGCTTGACTCCTCTTCATATCCATGATACAAGTTTTATAGTTAGGTTGGAAATGTTAGAACAGCTTGGCTGTGTTGTCAGTCGTGACACTACACAAATTTATCTGAATTTTGTTTACCTGAGGGCCACTAAAAATTTAGCGGCCTCGACGAGGACAGGAAGCCGGTGGCTTGTCAAAGGTCATGGCAAAGGAAATGGCTAGAATCCTAATAACCATTTTTAGTGTAACAATTGACAGACATCACAACCAAGCTGTCGCTTTCACAATCGACTGGAGAATGGTCCAGGACGGGCCGAAACGGCGTCGTCCCTTCACTTTCTCGTGTGTGGTTTGGTAAACATATTTCAGCCACGTTATTGTGACTCCTTGTCTGCAACCAAGCTGTTCTAACAATTCCAACCTATCCAAAAAATGTATCACGGCTATGAACGTCAGTGAGCAAGCAGCAATGACATTTGAAGAAATTCATCCAATCTTTTCCTTCCCACTTGGCCGGTTTAAGCAGTGTTCAGTGGAGTATTGACAGTAAAGTCTCAGCGCCCAGAGGCGTATAAGAGTAGATAATAAAACACTGGGCCGGTAATTTAGATATTATTATTTAATATAAAAATGTAATAGTATAAAAATCACGTCTCTAAACTGAAATATATGGCCAAACTCAAGCTTCTTCAATTCCTCATTGTGCCTGAACAACTAATATTTACAAGCTCTTTTAAGTATTGTTTCAACCACTTGAGCTGGACGGTAGAGCGACAGCCTCGCTTCATGCAGGTCGACGTTCAATCCCCGACCCTCCAAGTGGTTGGGCACCATTTCTTTCCCCCGTCCCATCCCAAACTCTTATCCTGACCCATTCCAAGTGCTTTACAGTCGTGGAGGCTTGGCGCTTTCTCCTGATAATTTTCTTCCCTTTTTTAATTATAGGCAAACTATCAACTAAACTGCTTTATTATTTATATACATGTGTACATTTATATTTATATATACATATACATATGTATGTGTGTAAATATAAATGTACATGTGTACATGTAATGTATCATGGTTGAATAAGTGAACACGTTAAATAGTTTTATGAACAACATGGACACTTTAATGTGCATGGCAATAGACTAGTCTCGCCTGATGTTACCCGGGTCATGTGTTCCGTGGCAGGAGGTCTGGCTCCCTCACATGTGTTGACCTGCAGTTGTTGTGTTTGGTGCCAACACCTTCTAAACACGGGACTACACATGTCTGCCTCACACTGAGCACATTATGTGCCTCACACTGAGCACATTATGTGCCTCACACTGAGCACATTATGTGCCTCACACTGAGCACATTATGTGCCTTTGTAACCCTTTCCACAACTGACTTCACGATGGGTATGGCATGTTTCGAAAACAGGTTTGGAACTGTTTCCATACAGGAGCTGTGTTCCATACTGCACTTGTTTGAAACGCTATGGCTGCTTGGAACACTGCATCTGCATGGAACACTGCTGCTGCTTGGAACATTGCCGCTCCTTGGAACACTGCCGCTCCTTGGAACATTGCCGCTCCTTGGAACACTGCCGCTCCTTGGAACATTGCCGCTCCTTGGAACACTGCCGCTCCTTGGAACATTGCCGCTCCTTGGAACACTGCCGCTCCTTGGAACATTGCCGCTCCTTGGAACATTGCCGCTCCTTGGAACATTGCCGCTCCTTGGAACACTGCCGCTCCTTGGAACATTGCCGCTCCTTGGAACACTGCCGCACCTTGGAACATTGCCGCTCCTTGGAACACTGCCGCTCCTTGGAACATTGCCGCTCCTTGGAACATTGCCGCTCCTTGGAACATTGCCGCTCCTTGGAACATTGCCGCTCCTTGGAACACTGCCGCACCTTGGAACATTGCCGCTCCTTGGAACATTGCCGCTCCTTGGAACACTGCCGCTCCTTGGAACATTGCCGCTCCTTGGAACATTGCCGCTCCTTGGAACACTGCCGCACCTTGGAACATTGCCGCTCCTTGGAACACTGCTGCTCCTTGGAACACTGCCGCTTCTTGGAACATTGCCGCTCCTTGGAACATTGCCGCTCCTTGGAACACTGCTGCTCCTTGGAACATTGCCGCTCCTTGGAACACTGCTGCTCCTTGGAACACTGCCGCTCCTTGGAACACTGCTGCTCCTTGGAACATTGCCGCTCCTTGGAACACTGCTGCTCCTTGGAACACTGCTGCACCTTGGAACACTGCATCTGTTTGGAACACTGCCGCTGCTTGGAACATTGTGCCTGCTTGGAACATTGTGGCTGCTTGGAACACTGCCGCTGCTTGGAACACTGCCTCTGCTTGGAACACTGTGGCTGCTTGGAACACTGCGCCTGCTTGGAACACTGGCTGCTTGGAACACTGTGGCTGCTTGGAACGCTGCCGCTGCTTGGAACACTGTGGCTGCTTGGAACACTGCGCCTGCTTGGAACACTGTGGCTGCTTGGAACACTGTGCCTGCTTGGAACACTGTGCCTGCTTGGAACACTGCCGCTGCTTGGAACGCTGACGCTGCTTGGAACACTGTGGCTGCTTGGAACACTGTGGCTGCTTGGAACACTGTGGCTGCTTGGAACACTGTGCCTGCTTGGAACACTGCCGCTGCTTGGAACACTGTGGCTGCTTGGAACACTGCGCCTGCTTGGAACACTGCGCCTGCTTGGAACACTGTGGCTGCTTGGAACACTGTGGCTGCTTGGAACACTGCGGCTGCTTGGAACACTGTGGCTGCTTGGAACGCTGCCGCTGCTTGGAACACTGCCGCTGCTTGGAACACTGTGGCTGCTTGGAACGCTGCCGCTGCTTGGAACACTGCCGCTGCTTGGAACACTGCCGCTGCTTGGAACGCTGCCGCTTGCTGCCGCTGCTTGGAACGCTGCCGCTGCTTGGAACGCTGCCGCTGCTTGGAACACTGCGCCTGCTTGGAACACTGTGGCTGCTTGGAACACTGCGCCTGCTTGGAACACTGTGGCTGCTTGGAACACTGAGGCTGCTTGGAACACTGCCGCTGCTTGGAACACTGCCGCTGCTTGGAACACTGTGGCTGCTTGGAACACTGCGCCTGCTTGGAACACTGTGGCTGCTTGGAACACTGAGGCTGCTTGGAACACTGCCGCTGCTTGGAACACTGCCGCTGCTTGGAACACTGCCGCTGCTTGGAACACTGCCACTGCTTGGAACACTGCCGCTGCTTGGAACACTGCCGCTGCTTAGAACACTGTGGCTGCTTGGAACACTGCGCCTGCTTGGAACACTGCGCCTGCTTGGAACACTGCGCCTGCTTGGAACACTGCGCCTGCTTGGAACACTGTGGCTGCTTGGAACACTGTGGCTGCTTGGAACACTGTGCCTGCTTGGAACACTGTGCCTGCTTGGAACACTGTGGCTGCTTGGAACACAACCGCTGCTTGGAACACTGCGCCTGCTTGGAACACTGCACCTGCTTGGAACACTACCACTGCTTGGAACACTGTGGCTGCTTGGAACACTGTGGCTGCTTGGAACACTGTGGCTGCTTGGACAACTGCCGCTGCTTGGACAACTGCCGCTGCTTGGAACACTGCGGCTGCTTGGAACACTGCGCCTGCTTGGAACACTACCACTCCTTAGAACACTACCGCTCCTTGGAACACTGCGCCTGCTTGGAACACTACCGCTGCTTGGAACACTGCGCCTGCTTGGAACACTGCGCCTGCTTGGAACACTGCGCCTGCTTGGAACACTACCGCTGCTTGGAACACTACCGCTGCTTGGAACACTACCGCTGCTTGGAACACGGCGCCTGCTTGGAACACTACCGCTGCTTGGAACACTACCGCTGCTTGGAACACTGCCGCTGCTTGGAACAGTGTGCGTAATACCTGCTTGATGGGGTTCTGGGAGTAGTTCTACTCCCCAAGCCCGGCCCGAGGCCAGGCTTGACTTGTGAGGGTTTGGTCCACCAGGCTGTTGCTTGGAGCGGCCCGCTTGCCCACATACACACCACAGCCCGGTTGGTCTGGCACTTCTTTTAGAAAGCAATCTAGTTTCCTCTTGATGTGTACGGTTGTTCCCACAATTTTTCTTATGCTCGCTGGGAGGATGTTGAACAACCGTGGACCTCTGATGTTTATACAGTGTTCTCTGATGTTGTTATTTTACTGTGTAGATTTGGGACCTGGATTTGGGACCCTCTCCAGTATTTTTCACGTGTATATTATTTGGTATCTCTCTCGTCTCCTTTCTAGCGAGTACATTTGGAGAGCTTCGAGACGATCCCAATAATTTAGGTGCTTTATCGCGTCTATGTATGCCGTATATGTTCTCTGTATTCCCTATATTTCTGCAATCTCTCCTGCTCTGAAGGGGGGAAGTGAGTACTGAGCAGTATTCAAGACGAGACAACACAAGTGATATATAGTACAATCATTGTGATGGGATCCTTGGATTTGAAAGTTCTCGTAATCCATCCCACCATTTTTTGGTTGACGCAATATTTGCTTGGTTATGCTCCCTAAACGTTAGGTCGTCAGACATCATTATTCCCAAATCCTTAATATGTTGCTTTCCTACACCTTTGTTTTGTACCCTGTGTCATGTTTAAGGTTTTCATTTTTACCGTACCCGAGTACCTGCAATTTATCATTGTTTAACATCATGTTATTTTCTGCTGCCAAGTCGAAAACTTTATTAATATCTGCTTGTAATTTGTCAATGTCTTCAGCAGAGGTAATTTTCAGGCTGTTTTTTGTGTCATTTGGAAAGGATGATACGAAGCTGTGACTTGTATTTGAGTCTACATCTAATATGAGAATAAGGAAAAGCAGTGGTGCAAGGACTGTACCCTGAGATACAGAGCTTTTAATCCCAGTCTTATAAGTCCCAGAATACTGGGACTTATGATCAATAGAACAGCGATCAAAATTCACGTAAAGGACAGACTGAATAAGGCCAAAGCAGCCTTAAGAAAACTGAGGAGATTCCGAAGCCTCAGTACAAACATTCAGATCCACCTATATAAGGCTCTAGTTCGGCCGCATCTAGAGTATCCCCCAGTACCACTACACACCATAAAGAAAACTATCATGCAGAAACTGCAAGCAGTACAAAATAAGGCGCTAAGGAGAGCAGCAAAACACCGTCCACCGTATGATCAGACAATCCAGGAGCTCCATGAACTCCTGAACATACAGCCACTTAACATCAGACTAAAGCACCAAGCCATCAGGGTGTGGAACACCATCGAAATGTTAGAGGACCCAATGTTAGAAAGATTACTCCAAGATGAGACGCCCCGCTCCCACAGCTGGTGGCCCAAGATGAGACGCCCCGCTCCCACAGCTGGTGGCCCAAGATGAGACGCCCCCCTCCCACAGCTGGTGGCCCAAGATGAGACGCCCCGCTCCCACAGCTGGTGGCCCAAGATGAGACGCCCCGCTCCCACAGCTGGTGGCCCAAGATGAGACGCCCCGCTCCCACAGCTGGTGGCCCAAGATGAGACGCCCCCCTCCCACAGCTGGTGGCCCAAGATGAGACGCCCCGCTCCCACAGCTGGTGGCCCAAGATGAGACGCCCCGCTCCCACAGCTGGTGGCCCAAGATGAGACGCCTCCCTCCCACAGCTGGTGGCCCAAGATGAGACGCCCCGCTCCCACAGCTGGTGGCCCAAGATGAGACGCCCCCCTCCCACAGCTGGTGGCCCAAGATGAGACGCCCCGCTCCCACAGCTGGTGGCCCAAGATGAGACGCCCCGCTCCCACAGCTGGTGGCCCAAGTCTCGATTTACTAGATGGAAATGCAGCCCCACAGTACATAATTCCCAGATGAAATACTGACCAACACACAGCTCCCTGACAAAGGGAGCCAGCTTAGCTTAGCTGCCAACACCCACACATCGTGTCAGCAAGGCGGACAGCCCGCCTGCTTTCATACCTCTCACTGTATTTCCCACTTCTATACTTCCCTTCACCTATGCCTCTCCTTCCTCTTTACTCACCACCCCCCCCCCCTCCCCCGAAAAAAGTCTCCCTCTCTCCTCTCACAACCATGGACCAGCATTTCCAGGCCATTAACTAGCAGCCTTCCTCACCACTTAACTGCATTAGTTGTAATTACTTAGTTCTAAATGTTCCCCCACCGAGGCTATATACAGCTCCCTGTCTCCTCTTCTGCCTCCTTCCTTTCCTACACCCTTCCCTCTCCTCTCTTCCTCTCTACCCCCTTCCCTCTCCTCTCTTTCTCTCTACCCCCTTCCCTCTCCTCTCTTTCTCTCTACCCCCTTCCCTCTCCTCCCTTTCTCTCTACCCCCTTCCCTCTCCTCCCTTTCTCTCTACACCCTTCCCTCTCCTCTACCCCCTTCCCTCTCTACATTAGACAACGAACGGTTACAAAGGCGGGGTCCAGAGCTAAGAGCTGGCTCCTGCCGACACAAACAGTAAATCCAAATAACACACCCCCAACAAGCCACAGTGTATGAAGAGGGATCTTTGTGTAAACAGGGAGACGCTGTTTTAAGCCAAGATGATGCCATAAGGAGGATGACATAGTGAAGGGCAACCTTCGAGGTAATCAGGCACTTTCTCTTGAAGATGCCACGACATCCACACCTCACAGGTAAGAAGTTGCTGAGCTACGGGAACTAACACCGAGGCAAGCAACACTGGAGGACTGAGATAACTAGAGGTGAAGCAAAGCAGCACCTGTAGAGCTAGACCCAAC
>WNGS01031173.1:0-11784 GCA_020271785.1 Procambarus virginalis
GCATGCCCCCCATGCTAATGACATCATTAGGCAATCATTCAGCGCTCACATCTACTGACTCACCACACAACATAATACAGCAACATGCAAATGAAACATATGGAAATGGCCTCATAAGCAATGTAAATTAATCACCAGGACATACAGACCTCAGGATATCCACTAATAACCCTGCCCCACGGGCCTGCTTAATTACTCTAACCTGGCCTAATTACATAATGAGGTACCATGGCACTAACCAAGGCTGGACGATTATACAGAATCGCCAGACTGGATCATTACATGATGATTTTCTACACTGACTGGTCCCAAACTCTAGTCAGTCTACACACAACACTCTACAGAGTACAATTATATCACTACATGATTTACTGTGACAATTTCCCTCTCCAGGTACCGCCCCACAGTCACCTGGGCGTGCCACAGACGGGCGTCTCAGCTACCTCCCTAGCCTGGCCGGGCTAGGGGCCCACACAACTTTTCTCTTATTCTCTTTTAACTGAGACCCTGTTATACACTGTTAAAGTACTCACGTTTCCGTCCACACATTTCCTCATTTCCCAGGTCCTTACCACCTGGCTGTCAACACTTAGCTTGCTCCTCGTGCGTCGACAAGATGTGGCCTTAGGCTGTCCTGGAATGTGGCCAAGGGGTGGCCAAAGGTGGTGGCCAACATGTGGCCACTGCGTGGCCTTCAGGAGGGTGGCCACGGGTGGCGCGTGACGTCACAGCACCCCACCCCACCCGGCCGCGCGCGCGGGGTAAGGTGGTGGGTGACTGGGCCGGGCCGGGCCGGGCCGCACGGGTGGCCAGTGGGGTTGGCCACGTGGCGCCTGGTTATACACACATGAGGATGGGGAATCACTAACAACCCCATCATACCAGAGCATGACTCGCTCTTACACTGGGGTGACAGGGTGACACTGGCCGGCGTCACCTACCACATGGACGACGTCGGGCGGAATTCAAAGTCCAAGTCCCAGTTTCTCGCAATTTTGGGCTTCGACACACCCAGGGTGGCTGGAGTGCCATGCAATATGAATAAACTGCACGACAGGAGCGATAACGGTGGTGGGGGTGGCAGGCCCGCCACCCCTCACCTAGACACTCTTCACACCCTGGCTGCCCAATTCAAACTACCTCTTTGGCGGCCCGAGAGACACACACCCCCATATCTCTCCCCCTACCTTGTCTTGACCAATCAGCAGGAAGCCGGCACTGTCCCTCGTGCCGCTTCCAATAACAGCTCTTCGCGCCAAACTCGGCATAGGAGCAGGGGTGCCTAGACCAATCACACGTGCCCCTCGCCTGTGGCGTGGCGTGACGTCACAAGGAGGGTGAGGCCTAACACAACGTCTCAACGTCTCCCTTGGTGGGGGGAAGGCAACGTTCCCCCCCTGTTCCCCCCCACCCGTAACGGTTTTTGTTATACTACCATCTCTCTGTTTCACAGAACAGGAAAATTTTGCTGTAATTCTCTCTACAGAGCAATCACAGACCTCTAACTAGTTTTAACTGACAGCATTTAACATAAGCTTTCATATGACACCCAACAAGTATATGAAATTTTGAAAGCTTCAGTTTCTAGAGTCCCTAGAGCGACTAGCCTATTCTAGAAACTAGGAAAACTAGCTGAGGAGATTCTACATCTCCTCACACTACCTCCCACTAAAGAATATATTTTCCTGCAAGGAAAATACATTCAAAACACCAGCTAGTTTTTCTGCACACACCTGCCCAACAGGTGTACTAGCTAAACAAGTGTGTAGTGTGTAACTCTGTTTCCTATACATCACTGGCCTGAGGGTCCCTGTGCACTACCACCGGATCACCCTGGTGGTGCTGCCTGACCTTGGAGTGGCAACATGTTTGGCTCTAGCTCTGGTCCTGGCCGGTTCAACACCTCGCAACCATTTCCATCACTGAACCTCCCATTTCCATCCTCGGTCTGTGTCATACTGGACACATGAGCAACACATTGGTGTGGCCTTACCGGTGAAGTACTTCTTACCTCCCCTCAGCCTACAAGAACTTACTGTCAGTTTTCCACCTGACATTGCAACAAGTTGACAGGATCACCCTACCTGTCCAACTGTCAAACACCAGCCGGTCTTGCTCTACCGACTGAACTATCTGGGAGAAAGCCCTTCTACAAGCACCTACACTCACCCTACTGAGCTTGGGGTCTCTCCCTTGCTTTTCCTCGGTCTCGCTCCTCTAACAAGGACATGAGCGAAACTCTTGACATCTGTCAAACTCCCCGGTCCGTTTCTACCTGGACCTAACTTGGAATGTGATCAGCATTCCCTCTGCAGATCTACTATAACCCTTTACCAAGGCAATCCTTAAAGAACAAAATCATTATGCTGCTGGGGATCTGAACCATGGAAAATCACCAGCCCAAAATGACCTTTGCCATCTTGCATTTTCAGCCTTTCTTCAAAAGGCGATCGATGTATGCATCCATCGAATCGTCTTTCTCAGTACTGCCATGCTAGGCATCTTTACCTTCATACCTTGTCACCAGGTTAAGTGCACTAGGGTGGGCTTGCTTCCCTTCCCTGTGTGAGATTGCCCCCTTGCAATCTGCTCTTGAGCCAGCACTGACTTGCTGCGCTCTCACCATCAGGCTCGAACTCGGCCTTGCTGTCACCTCTGAAAATGGGAGCCTCTGCTCAACCTCTCCAGTCGGGAGCCTCTGCTCAACCTCTCAAGTGACTACCATGAATTCTTCCTGGGGTTGTACAGTCCCCACTCTGGCAAGAATTCCCTCACCTGTCTAACTACAGATAATTACTCTCCTTTCTCTAAAGAAGACAACTCGGATCCTTAGCTGGTGGCGCGACCTCCCACTAAGATCCTAAGGTGTATCTAACAACTACACTCTAATGACACCCTTGACAACTACACTGTCGTCCAATGAGACCTCTCACGCTTGAGGTCACTTCTAGAAGCTTCGTCTACCCTCAGGTAGGTGGTGTCTTGCACCTCAGGCATATCCTGAGTGCACCCCTTGCAACCACTGTTGCACGCTGGCTTGGTGTCCACGACACCTGCTGCTGAGCTGACCCCACTCACTCACGAGTGTGTCAATGTCCCCTAGCTAGCAGCCACGAAAAGCCAGACAGATTTCACCATATTTACCATGAAATACCTCTTTCCTACAGTGTGTGTGGTGTGTGTGTACCTGTGTGTGACAACCGTGCACAAAACATACCTTCAACCATCCTGGTCCACATTGTTCTGTAATGATAACTTTTATGTTACTTTAAAAATCAATGAGACTGCCCTGCATGGGCTCGAACCCAAGTTGCATAGCCCCACGTTGGGCGCCAGCTGTGAGATTTTTCTCTACGCCTACCTCCCTTAGGAGGTGGACTACAAGTTTAAAGGCTGCTCTTGGCAGTTAAGCATGAGTCCAGTAGAAAAAGGAGAAGCGGGAGCAAACCGCCAGGCTTCCACCAGCAGGGGTGAAAACCTGTCCACAATAGGCCGCTGGTTCCTCCTAGTTAAACATGACGTTAAAACCAATAAAGGGTAACCGACGGGTTCTCACAATCAAATTTTATATTTGTTGTGTGGCGCTATGAATTGGAATTCGAATTCCCAAGAGCGCAGCCGTCATATCAAGATCAAAACAACAATATCAATATCAGAACATGGGAGTGGCACAGAATAGTTGAAGGTTGACATCAAAGACTGTTAACAAATAACAATTTATTATAACAAGAGACTAGACTACTACATTAAAACAAAAGAATGTCAATGACGTTACTCGAACATAAGCGTGCCCACAGAGGAATCAACAAGCAAGCAAGAACTAACAGATCTATAATCACAATTACAACAAATGACACAGTGAGTTCTGAAACACGTCTCCAGTAACCTCCTAACTGTTCTACGCCTCAGTGCAGTCTACACCTGCAATAGCGGTTGCAATGCAATCAAATCAGTAGCCTTTCAATGACATCAATAACTAATGGGTTCACTGGCAACTCCAGCACCCTTCCTCAAATTAATCTTTACGTTAATGTCCATCCAGTGGCACCATAACCAACAGCTAAATAGCAACCCTTGCTGTGTGGCTGCATACTGAACTAACCTGAACACAGGTGTGCCCACTGATGACGCAATATTGCAAATTCAAAGAAAAATATCACAGACTAAGTTACACCACAGCGAGTGATTTAATTACGTTAATGTCAACCAGTGGCATTTGCAACACAGCTATTCAACAGCCCCTCGAGAAATGACAGCAGGCTCCATCCTGCTGACACTTCGGGCTGACAACATGAACTAACTGAACAAATCTTCCACTGATGACACAAGCAAGCAATCAATAGTGACACGACTTCCTAGTGGCAGCTACTCTAATCACAAGCTTAAGGTCCTCCCGCCCAACAGGAGCGACCCCCGTAATCAGGTGGGTAGTCTAACAGTGACTCCCCCTATCACAACTAAAGTGAACACAGTCAGGCAAGGTGGGATTCTGGGACACAGCTCCACTCATCCCTAAGTTACTTTACCCTCGTCACTAGACGATAACCAAAAGAAATTGCCTTAATCAATTACAACATTGATTATGTGAATAATGATGGAAATTGACTGATCACAGCAGTCAGCAACAAGTACTACTTTAATCACAAACAAGTGTCTCACGCTAGACACAACATGATAGTACTCTACGTTAACACAAGTCCTCTTGTCACAATAACTCAAACTCTTAAATTACATCACACTTGACTCCTTGCAAGTATTCAGTGAGTAATTCTTAATTAAGGTCAAACGGACCACTAATTACATCCCAATTGAGTTACGTTAACTAAGCCTACCCCAAGTGGGTGGCTTCTCAACAGTCTGTGTATCATTAATTACGTTTACTTACTAATGAGTGCTAATTACCCTAATTAGCCTTGAGCAATTAATTAACTGTCACCAGGACCGATAATTAATCATACATAAATACGTCTCACTCCGCACTGCCTAAGCAGGTCTCATCAAACACTGTGAATTCACGGAAGAGGAGTTAATTACCCTAATTAACAATGAGTGCAACTTAATCCACTGTCACCAGACAGAATATGATTAATATAACGTATTATGCTAACCCCATGACCTCGCTTTACCGAGTCATCTGAGTCCTCAAGACTCCAGACGTTAATTACTCCACTAATTATCATGAGCCACTAATTGCCCCAACCCTGAAAGGCAGTTAGTCTCGAGCAACTGACGTTAACACTATCACTGACAGACTCTGACAGATCCTCTCCCACTACGTGAATTCATGATGAGAATGCTAATTACATAATTAGCTAGAGTGGTCAATTAATTGTCACACGGACAATTAATTGCACCGGAACGTATTCCCACAAGCTCAAGTTCAACACTGTTCTCCCATAACAGCACTCACTCATTCAACAACTTCAAGTGTGCACCCCCTTATCCAGTTAATTACCCCTAATTAACTCACTGAATCCTCAAGTTCTCAACACAACTTAAAGAAACAAAGTAACCCTAAGGTTACATAGGTCACACATATAATGGCATGCAAAACATAAAATAGCACTGCCCACATACGGTTGCGACTACTGCAACTCGTTAATTACTATGCCCACACAGTAATGACACACGGTTTTGCAACAATCAAGGTATACCAATCTTACTGTCCCTCTAATCTTGCAAACGTTGCAAAAGATCGCCCGATCCCGGTTGCTTCAGCAAGACAATTTACGTTAATATAAGACACCGTCGCTCTACGCGGACAGCTGGCACTAATTCTCCCATAATTAGGCAAATTAACTAATTGCTCGCTCTCATTAAGTGACTGAGAATTTCCCTGAATACTCAAAGGGTCCCTTAAATCCTCAACACAGTTCCTAGGACAGTAATAACGTATACCTGATACACTGCACAAACCTGCACATAATGATACCGTCAGCATGCCCCCCATGCTAATGACATCATTAGGCAATCAGTCAGCGATCACATCTACTGACTCACCACACAACATAATACATGCAACATGCAAATGAAACATATGGAAATGGCCTCCATAAACAATGTAAATTAATCACCAGGACATATACAGACCTCAGGATATCCACTAATAACCCTGCCCCACGGGCCTGCTTAATTAACTCTAACCTGGCCTAATTACATAATGAGGTACCATGGCACTAACCAAGGCTGGACGATTATACAGAATCGCCAGACTGGATCATTTATATGATGATTTTCTACACTGACTGGTCCCAAACTCTAGTCAGTCTACACACAACATCTCTACAGATATACAATTATATCACTACATGATTTACTGTGACAATTTCCCTCTCCAGGTACTGCCCCACAGTCACCTGGGCGTGCCACAGACGGGCGTCTCAGCTACTTCCCTAGCCTGGCCGGGCTAGGGGCCCACACAACTTTTCTCTTATTCTCTTTTAACTGAGACCCTGTTATACACTGTTAAAGTACTCACGTTTCCGTCCACACATTTCCTCATTTCCCAGGTCCTTACCACCTGGCTGTCAACACTTAGCTTGCTCCTCGTGCGTCGACAAGATGTGGCCTTAGGCTGTCCTGGGAATGTGGCCAAGGGGGTGGCCAAAGGTGGTGGCCAACATGTGGCCACTGCGTGGCCTTCAGGAGGGTGGCCACGGGTGGCGCGTGACGTCACAGCACCCCACCCCACCCGGGCTGCGCGCGCGGGTAAGGTGGGTGGGTGCTGGGCCGGGCCGGGCCGGCCGCACGGGTGGCCAGGGGTGGCCACGTGGCGCCTGGTGTTATACACACATGAGGATGGGGAATCACTAACAACCCCATCATACCAGAGCATGACTCGCTCTTACACTGGGGTGACAGGGTGACACTGGCCGGCGTCACCTCCCATGGACGACGTCGGGCGGAATTCAAAGTCCAAGTCCCAGTTTCTCGCAAATTTGGGCTTCGACACACCCAGGGTGGCTGGAGTGCCATGCAATATGAGTAAACTGAACGACAGGAGCGATAACGGTGGTGGGGGTGGCAGGCCCGCCACCCCCACCTAGACACTCTTCACACCCTGGCTGCCCAATTCAAACTACCTCTTTGGCGGGCCGAGAGACACACATCCCCATATTTCTCCCCCTACCTTGTCTTGACCAATCAGCAGGAAGCCGGCACTGTCCCTCATGCCGCTTCCAATAACAGCTCTTCGCGCCAAAACTCGGCATAGGAGCAGGGGTGCCTAGACCAATCACACGTGCCCCTCGCCTGTGGCGTGGCGTGAC
Organism: Procambarus virginalis; assembly: GCA_020271785.1. Classification (NCBI taxonomy): domain Eukaryota; kingdom Metazoa; phylum Arthropoda; class Malacostraca; order Decapoda; family Cambaridae; genus Procambarus; species Procambarus virginalis. The sequence continues at coordinate 7,269 of WNGS01031173.1, forward strand.
GTCACAAGGAGGGTGAGGCCTAACACAACGTCTCAACGTCTCCCTTGGTGGGGGGGAAGGCAACGTTCCCCCACTGTCCCCCCCCACCCTAACGGTTTTTGTTATACTACCATCTCTCTGTTTCACAGAACAGGAAAATTTTGCTGTAATTCTCTCTACAGAGCAATCACAGACCTCTAATTAGTTTTAACTGACAGCATTTAACATAAGCTTTCATATGACACCCAACAAGTATATGTAAATTTTGAAAGCTTCAGTTTCTAGAGTCCCTAGAGCGACTAGCCTATTCTAGAAACTAGGAAAACTAGCTGAGGAGATTCTACATCTCCTCACAGTGGGTTGAGCTCCCCAGTGGGTTAAGCTCCCCAGTGGGTTGAGCTCCCCAGTGGGATGAGCTCTGCAGTGGGTTGAGCTCCCCAGTGGGTTGAGCTCCCCAGTGGGATGAGCTCTGCAGTGGGTTGAGCTCCCCAGTGGGTTAAGCTCCCCAGTGGGTTGAGCTCCCCAGTGGGATGAGCCCCCAGTGGTGACTACTTCGTCCCCTGGGGTGGCTACGTCTCTGGTTGTCACCACTGCACGGTTTACCCGCCATCCTTAATAGGGGTTCACGGCGCCATCACCTCACGTGTACGTCTTAGATTCTTTTCTACCACTGATACGTTCCAGGACTTGTGTGACCCCACTGTGTTGCCCAACGGAAGGGGAACTATCAGGAGAAAGCGCTAAGCTAGTTCCATTATATAGTAAATGGAAAGGATATAAAAACAGGATGAGAGCGGAGCCTATACACACATGGGGAGGAACCGGCCCCACAAGGCATACACCATCCCATACACTATCCTCGATAAAAATAAAAAATGCCACGAAGTTGCACTGCAATATCTTATACACCATAATTATGCCACAGGGCACGCTAGATATTGTCACAAGCTATCAACGCAAGGCTCGCTTATCATTGTGACTCTCCTGTTGCAGGCTACGGGCGAGGCGGCACCCAGAGCTTCAAGTATGAGAAGTAGAGTGGGCAGGGGGAGCGACATCTGCGCCGGCCCTCACACCGCCCTCAAGGGCTAACCTTACCTCCTGCTGGCCCTCAAGGGCTAACCTTACCTCCTGCTGGCCCTCAAGGGCTAACCTCACCTCCTGCTGGCCCTCAAGGGCTAACCTCACCTCCTGCTGGCCCTCAAGCGCTAACCTCACCTCCTGCTGACCTCTGCAATGCCTTCCTTGCTCTTTGCTCTCTCGTCAGAGGCATCAACACGTGTAGTATGTAACCATTGTAGTATGGCTACATACTACATGTGGCTACATACTACATGTGGCTACATACTACATGTGGCTACATACTACAACCTAACCATCCAGTCTAACTGTTGTGACAGTTCAGTGTTTTTCTTATTGCATCATACATGATCATTAAATAACTAGTGTTTAATTGATGGATTAAACTTTAGATGTCACGACTTTATATGTCACTAAGTTAATGCCAACCTCGATTCATTCATGTTCGGCACGCACCCACCGGCAATTACTGTTAAAACTTATGTGAGTTCAACTTTAACATCTAGGCGCCTGCTAAGCACATGTATCTTCTGATTCTGAGAATACGTTACAATAATGTAACTGAAAACCAATAACTAAAGCCACTCATGTATACGCATGTTACATGTATACATATGTACTTACATATATACATTTGTTAAATATATTTTTTCTCTGCATTCAGGCAACTGGTTCCCAACAATGTGCATTGGTTGTTGATTGTGTTGTACACCAGTGAATAAAGAAATACAACAATTTCAAGGTCTATTAAACTTTCCTTAAATTGAACAGCTTCTCTACACAAGTGATTGTGTGTAGAACAAAAGCTGTTATTAAACTGCCTGTTTCGAGGCCAAGGCTCGCCTGCTGGTTGGCGGATTATATACTAGGAGCAAGGTGGGGACTTGCCAGAAGGCTAGGAGCTTGGCGGGGACTTGCCAGAAGGCTAGGAGCTAGGCGGGGACTTGCCAGAAGGCTAGGAGCTTGGCGGGGACTTGCCAGAAGGCTAGGAGCTAGGCGGGGACTTGGCACAAGGCTAGGCGCTAGGTGGGGGACCACCACTATCACCCCTCACCACCACTATCACCCCTCACCACCACTATCACCCCTCACCACCACTATCACCCCTCACCACCACTCCCATTCCGTACGCCACCATTACCAACACTATACCCATCAGCTGGTAGAGGGAAAAAAGATCTTGGAGAAGTCATATCACCGAGACTCTGGAAGCACATCAATACAGTCACATAAGCTTGTGTTGGCTAAACTGGCCAACATTCGGACAGCCTTCAGCAACCTTAGCAAGGACACGACCAAAATCTAATGTATATCATACGTCTGATCAGAGCTTGGGCCAGATTCACGAAGCAGTTACGTACGTACTTACGAATGTTTTTCTTCTTAGCACCTTCGTAGCAGCTACGTCGGTATTCAGGTAGGCATTTAAGAAGAGTCAGTCTCCGTGGTGTAGTGGTAAGACACTCGCCTGGCGTTCCGCGAGCGCTATGTCATGGGTTCGTATCCTGGCCGGGGAGGATTTACTGGGCGCAATTCCTTAACTGTAGCAACAGTAACGCAACAGTAAAATGTGTACTTGGATGAAAAAACGATTCTTCGCGGCGGGGATCGTATTCCAGGGACCTGCCCGAAACGCTACGCGTACTAGTGGCTGTTCAAGAATGTAACAACTCTTGTATATATCTCAAAAAAAAAATATCTCAAGAAAAATCTTCGTAAGTACACCGCCTCGATTTAAGGACGGCCTCGACCACTCGTAACTTTATGTAAACTGGATATAACTCAATTTTCTCTACTGCACAACACGGAGGATGGCTTTTATTATAAACAAAACATTTTAGCTGGCGAGTTTCAAGACAGAGTCCTTCATGTTAACTATATTGAATTCTCTGCTTGAAACTTGTAGTAAATATATCTTTTATGATATCAGAATTAGTTTTATAATAAGATATTATGCCAGTAGTTATTAAGTAAATAAACACTGGTGAACATGAAATATGAGAGAAGGTGATGAACCTGGGATGGCGGGAGCATTTCTATCACCAAATGCTCCTGTTCACCTAGTAATAAGTATAGCTAGGTAAGTATTTACTAGGTAAGTATGTACCTTAGCTATACATTCCCCTTTTAATTTATTTTGTTTGGTTTTGTTTTGAAATTAAATCTGGGTAAGACATAAAGAAAAATATGCTGCACAAATGATCTTAGGTAAGGAGAAGGGTAAAAACTTCAAAAAATTTTCTCATTGAATAATTAAACCTATAATTATTATTATATGAACTATTATACCTGTTAAAAAAGAGAGGGGGAAGTAGGGGTCCAAGACCTCATCCTGTTACACAATTTGGCTGCGTAACAATAAGTAATTATCAAAAGAAGGCACCATGCCGGGAAGGCTATGTAGCAGTAAGGCAGTGAGGTGAGGCAGCTACTTATTTGAGGAATGCTTATTTTATTTTATTTACCTTGTAAGCTGAGGCAGGATATTTTATTTGAGGAATACTCAGCTGATTCCTCTACATTTAGCATGGAACAAATTTGTGTCCAAGACCTCTTCCTGTTACACAATTTGGCTGTGTGTAACAATAATTATCAAATGAAGGCACCAAGCCGGGAAGGTTATGTAGCACCATTGTGTCTAACAATAAACCAATTTTGTTAACAGATAATGCACCTGTGAGTAAAACAAATCCTGTCAGCTGTAAAAAATATTGATCCAGTTATTTAAATAATAAAATATAATGAAACAAATATTTATGGGTTGTTTATCCTATTTCCTTCTAATGTATATCCAAAGAAGTGAAAAATTGAGACATACTGCACACTTTAATGACTTACACGAAATATTAATAACATTGTTGTCTTCTTTTTATCTTCTAGTGTGAGGTTTGGTCAACATTAATAACATTACATATCAATATGAGATCTTGATGATCTATGGTTAACATTTACGATTTAATTAGGATAATACTGGTAATAATAATAATAATACAAGCTATAATTTAAAACCTTTATTACTGATTTCTTTTTATTAACAAGCTTAGGTATACACAGCAATGTGCTGCTATCCTATTCTATATGAAATATTACAGTGTAGAGCATAAACCAGCAACAAGCTCATCCTACATCCCCACCTCACAGGATGGCCAGTCATACATGGCATCAGGAGAGAATAAGAAATGTAAGGCCCCTACTAGCCCCCACTAGCAAAATCTGGGTACAGCACAAGAATATCTTCCAATATTCCTGAGTGTATGAAGTAATTACAGAGCTCAAAGTACCTCATACCATTTGGTCTGAAGTCACTGATAACAGGACAATCACAGATATAGTGTTGGAGAGTATGTCCTCTCAAGTAGGACTGAAAACAGATGTTTTTTCACCAAGAGGGTTATAAACCCTGGAACCGCCTACCCGCTGAAGCCGTAAATGCCAAAATCCAGCTAGAAAATATCAT
>WNGS01031174.1:0-13354 GCA_020271785.1 Procambarus virginalis
GCCCTGTGGTCTTCTGCAATAAGAGCTCCAGAGCACATGCAGCTGCCACTTGTTCACATCCTTAGTGAGCACCAGAGTAAACACGCCGTCTTTAAGCAGAAAAAATAGTGTACCACCTGTGGCAGGTCTTAGCTCCCCTCCTTTCCACTGAGCACCACTGAACACCCTGGGAGCACCTCGGTACACTATGGGCTTGGGTTCCTTCCTTAAACCCAGCCTTGCACCCATAGCAAGTGAGATAAGCTCAATCCGCATGGCACATGTATAAGCAAGTAGATGGGGTCGCCATGGTTCTCCCCTAGGCGTCCTGTTTGCAAACTTCTACACAGGTACTATCGAACAGAAGGTCTTAGTTGGCATGAACTTGAAGCCTGCCATATGCTGCAGATATGTTGACATTTTTACACAGGTACTGTACTTGATGTCAGACGTCTGGGGGAGCTGAAGGAGGCATTCAAGCTGAATTCTGTGTTGAGTTTCACTTACGAGATGGAGATAGATGGGAAGCTGCCCTTTCTAGATGTAACAGTCACGGAAAGGAGCGGAGGTTTCCAAACTGCAGTCTACACTAAGGAAACAAACATAGGAATGTGCCTCAATGCTAACAGTGACTGCCCAGACAGGTACAAGAGAAGTGTTGTCAACGCTTACGTCGACCGCGCTCTCAGCCACAGCTCAGGATGGAAGCAAGTCGATGAAGAACTCTGTAGGGTAAGGCAGGTGGTCCTAGTCAACAACGGCTTCTCCAATGGTTTTGTTGAAGACATCATAAAAAGGAAGGTGAAACGCCATGCAACCTCTGAAGAGTCAATTAACACAACACCTGTACCCCCTACCCTATTAGACTATTTTACAGGAACTTCTTTTCCACAGCTCATAAAACAGAGGAAAGGGTCCCGAAAGATATTTTTAATAGAAACGTTACCCTACAGACAAAAATCCAGAGATAGCAATTGACGATTTACTATAAAACCAAAAAACTGGCCAACCTACTCATGAGAAACTCTCCAGACACAAAGCAGAACGCTTTGAAGAGACCATGTCGTCTATGCCTTCAATGCCCACTTGGGGACTGTAAGCCCCAAAGAACTCAATATATAGGCAAGACAACAACATCTCTTTCCAGGCGATTAACGATGCATAAGCAACAGGGCTCTATCAAGGAACATATAATCTCTTCCCACAACCAAACCATCACCAGAGAAATCTTAACAAACAACACAGAAATCATTGATAGATACAGCGACAACAGGCGGCTTGACATCTGCGAGGCACTACACATCAAGAAGTCAACACCAGCAATCACAGCCAATTAACGCACACTATATTCTACCCACTTCAAGACTCCGCTCCAATATAGAAACATCAAGAAATATGGGCCAATAGGCCTTCTGCAGTTACAGATCTATTCTTCCCTTTAGCTTATACCCATTGTTTCGTGTTCTGTGTTTGTTCTCACCTCACCCCAAACCATTGTAACATGTCACCTCACCCAAATGCAGGTATAAAAAAGAAAAGCTGTTTAAACTCTGTTCAGTGTGTGTAACTAAAGTCTTTGAAAATTAATAAGTTTTACGAAACGCACGCCAGCTCAAGTGTCGCGTCAGACTAAGAAATAAAGAATGAATTTTGGAGAATTGATTTTTCATTTACCGTCATCAGTAAAAACAAACATAAGGAAAATTGAGAAATTCGTGTTAGAATTATTAATCTTACTTTTTCGGTCATATTTAATAACATATTATATAATATATATATATATATATATATATTATATATATATAATATATGTTATTAAATATATATGTCCTGCCCGCCATCTGAGGAGCTGGAGGAGCTTTTCAACTTGTGACAAGCAGCCTTGTACCCTGCATGTAATCAATACTGTAACTTTTTTGTGTAATGACATTTTCAAATAAAGTTAGATAAATATACACACATACCAAAAGAATAGGGGTGGTAGGAGAAGAAAATATCAAAGTGTTCAGTGAGGATCCACAAGGTCTTCTCTGAGTACTCTTTATTTTCTTCTCCGAGGCTATGGGTCCCTACACTTGCACCAGAGGTGGTACCCCTTCTAGGTTTATATATATATATATATATATATATATATATATAATATATATATATATATATATATATATATATATATATATATATATGGACAACAACACCAAGGGGCAGACCCCTCCCCACCAGGCAGTGAAAACAAAAATAAAGAAAAAACCCGCAAGAGCACAACGTCCCCAGGTGGAACAGAGCCGGCCGCTATATTATGTGAAAACTAGTTGCACGTTACCTTGCGCTCCTACCATTGACGAAACTACCTCCTACCGAGAGGCAAACAGTGGCGCAAGAAATACCCCAGCTGACTCCAAGGGCGGGCAATTCCTAAGCAGAACAACTGTGGACATCTTCAAGAGGAAACTAGATTTATTCCTCCAAGGAGTTCCAGACCAACCGGGCTGTGGTGGGTATGTGGGCCTGCGGGCCGCTTCAAGCAACAGTATAGTGGACCAAACTCTCACAAGTCAAGCCTGGTCTCGGGCCGGGCTTGGGGAGTAGAAGAACTCCCAGAACCCCATCAACCAGGTATCAACCAGGTATCAACCAGCAAAAGACCACAGCAGAGGTAGGTCCCAAGCAACTTGTGGACGGTAACCCCGAGCCACAAGGGCAGTACTTACAGGTCTGGAGCTTCCCCTTCCTACTCTTGGGGAGGGGGGGAACTGCACAGACAGCAGTGCGGAGATGAGTTCAATGTCATGCTAGTTTACTCGTTTTAGTTTGGGGAGTTCTGTTCAACAGTTTGACTTTCAGTAGCAATTTATTAAACCAGATAGGGTTTGTTTTGGGGAGCTTAACTTTATTGGGGCCCTGATCCGGTTGATGGCAGACATAGAATGCTTCCAACCAAAAGGGGGTTTCCTATAGGCCATTGCTCCTCGCACCTTATCTGAGGGGAGCCAGGTTCTGGCTCTTGGTCCCCGATAGGCAGAACTCCATTTGCTTTGACTGATGCCAAAGTCTGATACATTCATATCAGCCCAGATAACTCTGGGAAGCCCCAGGAAAAAAAAAATTGTCTTATAAAAGTGTTCATTTGTGTTCCCTGACCATGGGAAAAAATCGTAGGCGACATATTTGGCCACAACAGGGCGAGTAAGTCTGGCAAAACTGAGGCTTTGACAGAGTAATCATTGGAGGCAGTCAGCTCTGCCCGAGCTATCAGGCGGGAGTTCCCACAATGATATTATTACCTAATTATTTCAATGTCTCAGATTGATTTTTTTTATTTTTTTTTTTGCAGCATGGGCAATGGGAGCAATAAGTATGCAGCAATAAGCTTATTTTGCAGCAATAAGTATGGGAGCCGGTCGGCCGAGCGGACAGCACACTGGACTTGTGATCCTGTGGTCCCGGGTTCGATACCGGGCGCCGGCGAGAAACAATGGGCAGAGTTTCTTTCACCCTATGCCCCTGTTACTTAGCAGTAAAACAGGTACCTGGGTGTTAGTCAGCTGTCACGGGCTGCTTCCTGGGGTGGAGGCCTGGTCGAGGACCGGGCCGCGGGGACACTAAAGCCCCGAAAACATCTCAAGATAACCTCAAGATAGCAATATTATTCATTAGTGTGTAGTGTGATATATTTATATAATAAAATGTGTGAACCTCGATATACTCATAAGTATGGTGTGCATATTACTGATTCAATTAGTATATTCATAAAACAAAAACAAATAGTTTTTCTGTTATTACACTATATACACAGGTTATATATAAGTATCTACATGTTTTGTTCACCATAACGAACCGCTAATTTGGTATGGTGAGTCAAAACACCAACGAGTGGCCGCCACACACCAGCCAGCAAACGTCGCCACCTCCCTCCATCAAAAACACCTTACTCATCAACATTCCTCTTGAGTTATCTTGAGGTTATCTTGAGATGATTTCGGGGCTTTAGTGTCCCCGCGGCCCGGTCCTCGACCAGGCCTCCACCCCCAGGAAGCAGCCTGTGACAGCTGACTAACACCCAGGTACCTATTTTACTGCTAGGTAACAGGGGCAAAGGTTGAAAGAATCTCTGCCCATTGTTTCTCTGCCCATCTGTTGCTTTTATTCACTATATACAGACATTATATATAAGTATCTACATGTTTTGTTCACCATAACTTTACAACTAAGCTGGTATGGTGAGTTCAGACAATAACAGAGGTCGCCACAGTCAGCTGATGCTTCCTCTCTCCCTCACTCATTCAAGACCAGATGCACTAACATTCCTCCTGCATCCATCTGTTTGTGTTGTTATTACACTATATACACTCTACTGCCACTTGTACTTTTCTTACAGTGCTTGTCATAAAAGATTTCATTAATGTTCTAGCAACCACATTGAGGCCAGTGAATCCTGACTGCTATCACGCAGATGTTAGTCTTCTTGTTCCAGGTCTTGTATATAGCTTGTAAATATATTGCAAATTAAATATACTGTACATTGGTCTTGTAAATATATATATTGTACATTACAAAAAAAAATCATTATCTAATCTTAAAATTCATTTGTGGTTGTTAGGTCAGAATTTTGTTCATTAACGTAATGATTGCTTAATTTTGTATTGTTTTCAAGCACATGCCATCGACACATGTTAATAATTATGTTTAGGCAATACCTTAAGTTGTATTGTTCACATCTGACAAGTAGACATGCACATGTTCTTCATACTAAGGTTGAATCAAAGCATTGTTACCATGATTTTCAGCTATTATGATCAAAAAATTTTTTTTTTGGTGCATATGCCAAGATGTTAGTATTACGCACACCTGATCTTTCAATATTTTATTATGCAATTTTCACATGTAAACTATTATTGAATGCCACCGAGGTCCTTTCAGTATTATTGTAACTATATAGCTAGCCAGAGCTTATCGACAAGGGACGTCGACTTGGTAGTGTGTCTGAGCGGTGTTGTATTCAAATTCCCTGCCAGTTGGAACATAACCAATCACAAGCGAGTAGGCCTCTGACGTCATGCCAGACAGAGGAGCATCAAGCCATGCTTGCAGTAGTCAGTTATCTCCACAGACCCAGAGTAGTAGGACCTCGGCTGGCCAGATAAATATCCGTTTGTTGTGGCCAATAAATCGACAGAAGGAATACGGTGTATAATATTCAACCCCCCACAAGGCAACGAATACTACGCTTGACACAATCAAGGTACCTCACTTGTATTATGGTATGCGGTAATTAGTTCTGCACAATTTCAACCATATTACCAAACGAATATTATCTCATTACACACAGAAATCACAACGTGATGCATCAGATGAACAAATCCACGAGGGTTTGAACCTACGCCCGGGATGATCCCAGACGAACCTTCTCCCTGTAGATGCTGTAGGAGCTTTGTGAGGGCAGTTACACGCAAAGTTGCCATTTTTTTTACCATGTCGTGGCGCAGTCGAATAAGGTGCATCTGGGGTCATCTCGGACGTAGGTTATTCATGGCCCTTGTGGATTTGTTCATATTAATTCATTCTTCGCCTTTCTAGAGAATGTAATTTAAGCTTTTTTATTTAAGCTTTTAAGCTTTAAATAATAGTTCTTATATATTTACTTACTATTCGTCCATATTAACAACGTGTTCTTTTTCCTCAGAAAAATGAACGGCCGAGCGTCGACTTAGACGGCCTAGGGTGTTTTGACAAGTGTCATTTTCATAAAGATTCACGAGTCACAGAAGCTGGTCGATCTGTGGTGGGAGATTATTGACCTTCTGCACAAGCACGGTCTATGCCTACAGAACTACAGTTTTGCACCCCACGTCACAGTATTTAAGCGACGGTGGGTGAATGATAATGAACTTGCTCATTTTAGGACACCCAGGGTTCAAACCCAACATCGGGAAATCATAAGACAACTGATAGAATCTGCAAACAATCCCTCCCGAACGATAATCGTTATTCCAAGGGTGCGCTTTAAGGAGTACACCCTGAAGTATGCTGCCCAATCTATAAACATGCCCATGTCAAACGGGCACTTTGCTAATACCCAGCCACCCTTGGAAAATACCAATACCGTATATTCCTATATTGTGGCTCGGATGAATGAACCTGAAACAAACACACAAACACCATTTAGACGAGAAAGACAAAGTCTCAGACGACGAAAAAGCTTGTTGATTCCTCAGACGACGACTGAAACAATTGAAACAAACAGCCAAGGAGGACAGCTAAGGCGACGCCAAAGCTTCTCATAATTTTATGTAAATAGTTTTATATTTATAAATTATAAAGTAAATTATAAATAATATTTATTTGTTTTTATTAACGAGAACTGTTAGTTCGATGACCATTACTAAAACTGAATTTGTCTTCATTCAGTATTTTTATAAACATGATATAATACGATATAATAATACATGATTTATAAAATGTATTTGTTTTGATATAATACAATATTTGTATGATATATACAATAACAATGTATGATATAAGATACAATATAAATTGTATGATATAAAATACAATATAAATTGTATCTTGAACTACTTGACGCCTCACCGAACCTCAGTGGGTCGTCTCTCCATTCTGCCTCTGTCTGATCAATATAATATAAATTGATATCTTATATCATAATTTGTATGGTATATATGCCAGAAATCTTATTTTCCAATTGGGTGCAATAATTTTTACACAATAAAATCACCAAGATAGTAAGAGTGACTCTTCCCTTTATAATACATATTCATATATAACTGGATCCTTTAACACTTACAATGGGAAATATTCCCCAATTATAACATAATTAACTACTTAAACTCACTGTACCACGAGAAGGATTTTTAGCTTTTAAGACTAACTACAAATTAATACTTAAATGTAGGTATTTTGAGGTTTATTCACGTTACTAAAATATGAATTATAAGTTTAATATTGCTGCCATATCTGTGACGTCACCGCGAGGATTGAGTAACAACTATTTTCTTTGGCCTCGTAAGTGAGATAAAATCTAACACATCATATATTAAACAAATCAATATATTCAGTTCTGATTCGAATAAAACAGTCCAACTCCTAATTTTAAAACGGTTAATTCTCACATGAACGGCAGCGTGCGTGTGGGGCCATATTGGTTTGGCCGGCCGAGAGAACTTGACGGTTTGGCCGGCCATGAGAACTTGACGGTTTGGCCGGCCATGAGATCTTGACGGTTTGGCCGGCCATGAGAACTTGACGGTTTGGCCGGCCATGAGAACTTGACGGTTTGGCCGGCCATGAGAACTTGACGGTTTGGCCGGCCATCAGAACTTGACGGTTTGGCCGGCCATCAGAACTTGACGGTTTGGCCGGCCATGAGAACTTGACGGTTTGGCCGGCCATGAGAACTTGACGGTTTGGCCGGCCATGAGAACTTGACGGTTTGGCCGGCCATCAGAACTTGACGGTTTGGCCGGCCATCAGAACTTGACGGTTTGGCCGGCCATCAGAACTTGACGGTTTGGCCGGCCATCAGAACTTGACGGTTTGGCCGGCCATCAGAACTTGACGGTTTGGCCGGCCATCAGAACTTGACGGTTTGGCCGGCCATCAGAACTTGACGGTTTGGCCGGCCATCAGAACTTGACGGTTTGGCCGGCCATCAGAACTTGACGGTTTGGCCGGCCATCAGAACTTGACGGTTTGGCCGGCCATCAGAACTTGACGGTTTGGCCGGCCATCAGAACTTGACGGTTTGGCCGGCCATCAGAACTTGACGGTTTGGCCGGCCATCAGAACTTGACGGTTTGGCCGGCCATCAGAACTTGACGGTTTGGCCGGCCATCAGAACTTGACGGTTTGGCCGGCCATCAGAACTTGACGGTTTGGCCGGCCATCAGAACTTGACGGTTTGGCCGGCCATCAGAACTTGACGGTTTGGCCGGCCATCAGAACTTGACGGTTTGGCCGGCCATCAGAACTTGACGGTTTGGCCGGCCATCAGAACTTGACGGTTTGGCCGGCCATCAGAACTTGACGGTTTGGCCGGCCATCAGAACTTGACGGTTTGGCCGGCCATCAGAACTTGACGGTTTGGCCGGCCATCAGAACTTGACGGTTTGGCCGGCCATCAGAACTTGACGGTTTGGCCGGCCATCAGAACTTGACGGTTTGGCCGGCCATCAGAACTTGACGGTTTGGCCGGCCATCAGAACTTGACGGTTTGGCCGGCCATCAGAACTTGACGGTTTGGCCGGCCATCAGAACTTGTCCCTCGACACGAGGAAGGGAAGATTATGAGCCAACAATGGACCCAACTCAAATACTCTAAAAGTTGAATTAATCATACTGAACCTTTTTTTTCAAAGAAAGATTAATTTTAAAATTTAGGGATGACATAAGTAAAATTTCTCTGATCATGGAAGTTCATATGATGATTACATCCTTAAATGTAGGTATGGATTTCTTTTTTTAAAAGAAATGGATTTCTTTTAAAAGTCTTTGACTAAAGGTCAAAAATAATTTTGACCTTTAGTCAAGGACTCAAGGCCCCCGCACCACCATCTGGACTCTGCCTTGGATTACCAATCAGGGCTCTGATTTGGATTCCCCTGCAAGAACTCTGCCTTGGATTCCCTATCTGGACAAGGATACTTAATTTATTACTGTCGAACTAAAAACAACAGTCAGTTAATAATGCGCATAAATTTTAAACAGCAAAACTTTTTAAGAAGTATGAGATCAGACAAATATATGAATTGCCCCTACCCCCCTTCCCTCATCTTAATTCTGATAGTTGTGTTTAGTGTGACTAAACACACATCCTTTTCCTTAACTTTTCGTCGGCCTGTGATGGCAGCTGTGATGCTATTCTCGTTGCCTAAGATACCGTCGGTACTTTGCCCGTTTTGGGCGGATTCTTTATGTGCGGATGAACGCCAACTCCACCGGGAGGTAGAAGGTCCTGTGTGGGACCCGCACTCTCGCCATGCACCTCAGGGATCATATGCCATCCTGTTGGGTTTCCCTCTACGTATGTTTCATGCGGGCCAGCCCCGGACATGTTTCAGGTGCAGCCTCCCGGGGCTGCGGGGTGTGAGGCACGCCGGGTCAATCCTGTTAACCTCTTCCGGGAGGAGTATTTTCCCCCGTTGTCGGCCCTGGACCCGTCTCCTGGTGCTGGCATCTGTGTTGATCCCCTGCCGTCTGTTGTCCCAGTGTCGGATCCTGCAGCTCGCCTGGGTGCAGATGTGGGGGTAGGTGCAGCCCAGCCCAGGCCGCCGGCTTCCCCGTCTTAGCCGCCCCTGCCTGCTACGTCCATGGATACGGTGTCTGGCTGTCCACGAGGAGCTGTCTCCTGCCGTGTGTGGTCCGGTGCCCCCGGTTGTGGAAGCTGCGGTTCTCAGGGGTAAAGCGTGCTCGCCATAGGGTTCTGTTGTGGTGCAGGAAGAAGGGAGTGATAGTTCGGACGACCGGCGGCCTGTCTCAAAGCGATCGAGGCGGGCTAGGAGTGTCTCCCCTCCCCGGTGTGCCTATGGCGGGAGACCACCTGTACCAGGGTGTTAATGTGTGCCGACAGCTGTAGTATACAGAGCATGTATCTCTTGAACTTGTAGCCACTATATCGTTTGGCTTCACTTTATACGCAGTAAATAATCCCCGCACAATGCACACGAAATAGCCATGAAATTGGTATTTGGTTGGCTTGATCTTTGGCTTGTGATCTGTTATTAATTTGATTGTAATTATTGTCAATCTCCCGTCAATTTCTATCGATATAGGGCATACACACTAATTTTTTTTAATGTACAGACAAAAAACTATTGAGCAATAACACAAAACAAAGAAAATATATTCATATATTTTAAGACAAATATAAGACACATTCGCCTCTATGCTGCAACACGACGACAATTACAGAAAACGTTTTTTGAAAATTAAAATAGTTTTCATTGTGAGAAAAAAAGGCTATTGTTCAAGTTGCCGCTGACCCCCATTTCCCCCCCCCCTCCTTCCTCCTTCCCATTCATACTTTTCCTTCCTCTTGCCCCCCCTCTCTCTCTCTCTCTCTCCCTTCCCCGTACAATCACATTCCATCCCTCCTACGCCCCCTCATCGAGAACATTTACCCCCTCCCTCAATAACCCCATTCAACTCGTCCCATCACCTCACGAGTCCCATTTTTAGCAGAATCGACCGATCCGTAGAACACGGGGCCTGGAGTGAACGTTTTAAAATGTACACAATTGTGTTAGTCGTTTTCTATGCGTCGATAGGTGGGGGGGGGGGATTCTTTAGATTCAAACGTTTCTAATGTGGCAAAACAATTTCATTTTTCACTGTTTCATTAATAACTGAAATTTGCGTTGGTGTGATCGAGGTTAAAAAACTAAATTGTTGAGTTTTCCTTCTTGTTAATGAAATAAAACGCAACAACTTCGTCGTAATAGCCTGGCACTTTCTCCTGATAGTTATCTTCCCTTTCTTGTTAATGGTTGATGAAGATTAAGCCCCCCCCCCCAGGAGTGATGAATACGGGCATGAATAGCCCGTAGGTGGTAGATGTTTGGAGTGAATGTGATGTTTAGTCGTGAAGTTAATGGCTGTTGTGGGTCCCCTTTTATGGGGTGGGAGTCTAGGTGAAAAGATAAGCAAAAGCCGAATACCAATTAAAGACAACACAGCGTTTGTTAAAATACACGCAGCCAAAAAAGTAATATTCAAGTAGTAGCACTAAAATATACATGTAGTTTCAATATCACTAGTTAGTAACCTCAGTTGCGTTGTTTCGTAACCTTATTTGGGAGATTTAGTTAGTAGCTTTAACTAATAAAGGGATTGATAGCTTTGATATTTTATAACTGATAAATTACAAGGTGGGTCAAGAACCATATCCTAGACAACCGGCTGCCCAGGCGAAAGACGGTGGTTAAAGCCAGCCAGATTGGCGAGAAAACAGATCCGTGGCGATTCGTAGTCCCCATGGGGAAGTGGTAACACACTTCCTTGGCATATCGCGAGCGCTTTGACCTTGGTTCGTATCCTGGCCGGGGGAGAATTTACAGGGCGCCAATCCTTAAGTGTAGCCTTTGTTCATCCAGTAGTGTACAGGTACCTATACTCCGAGTGAGAATGGTCCAGGACGGACCGAAACGTCGTCGTCCCTTCACTTTCTAGTGTGTGTGGTTTGGTCAACATATTTCAGCCACGTTATTGTGACTCCTCGTCTGCATATGGGTACCTAGTTGTTAAACTATATAACGGGTCGTTTTCCGGGGGAAGATTAAGGACTTGCCCGAAACGCTATACGTGCTAGTGGCTGTAAAGAATGTAACAACTCTTGTATATATATAAAAGATAAAAGAGACAGACAGCCAGTACAAGCAGTGAAGGAGTATCTAAAATCAATGCTTGCACCTGGTCTCCTCCCACTTGAGTGAATGGGTCTCCGGCGGCTCCAGAAATCACTCGTCAGCATATTCTCCTTTTAGATAAAATACAGAGAAACACATCACTAAACATATTTATTCGTGTTGCTAAAGCAAAACACAAAAATTGCGCTGTGCACAAAAACACATAAGAACACAGACACGCCCACTCGGACTAAAAGTGCGCAAAGAAAGCACTTATAACGTTCAACGACCACACGTGGCAAGTGATCTGTTGCATGAAATGCAAGATGAGTGCTGGGGCAGGAGGCCGGATATAAGGTAGTGAAAATGGGTGCTGGGGCAGGAGGCCGGATGTAAGGTAATGAAAATGGGTGCTGGGGCAGGAGGCCGGATATAAGGTAATGAAAATGGGTGCTGAGGCAGGAGGCCGGATATAAGGTAATGAAAATGGGTGCTGGGGCAGGAGGCCGGATATAAGGTAATGAAAATAGGTGCTGGGTCATGAGGCCGGATATAAGGTAATGAAAATGGGTGCTGGGGCATGAGACCGGATACAAGGTAATGAAAATAGGTGCTGGGTCATGAGGCCGGATGCAAAGTAATAAAAATGGCGGAAAGGAAAGTGTCCGGATACAAGGAATCATCTGTAAGAGAAGACGACGACTTCAACAGTCAACTCATTGGGAGGTTTCTGCCAACAGCGCCCAAACATATCCCACAAGCCACACACATATACCGAGTTCAATCAGCGGAATATGAAAGGTTAGACAATATAAGCAGGTTATACTGCCTTCAGGAATCTGAACTGTAATCGAACACAATCTTTATCTAATGAAGCAAAGACAAGTATACCACATGGTGTGTGTGTTATACATATACATACATATACATACATATACATATACATATACCTATATACATATACCTATATACATATATATATATATATATAATATATATATATATATATATAATATATACATATACCTATATACATATACCTATACCCATATACCTATATACATATACATATACCTATATATATACATATACCAACACCCTAAGTATTTGTGTTGCTCTGCGCCTTGCCGCCCCTATCTCCACCGAGCACCGGTGTATTTGCGGCCAGGCACGGGCAGACCAATACGGCAGCCATGGTCTCATCTGTCGTAAGACACAGGGAAAGATTGCTAGAAGAGAGGCAGTCAATGACATCAAGAGAAGTTTGGCTACAGCTGGGTGTCCAGCACAAAGGGAACCCCAGTTGTGCAGACCTGACAACAGCCAAAAACGCCCAGATGGAGTCACCCTGCAGCCATGGAGGGAAGGTAAACAGGTCGTATGGGATTACACCTGTGCATCTACATTGGCTGATACCTATTTACGTTACAGCTCAGCGGAGGGAGGTGGGGCAGCCACCTTCAGGGAGACCCAGAAAATCCACAAGTACAGAGACCTAGAACGTTGTTACAGGTTCGTGCCGATAGGCTCAGAGACTCTGGGCGCCTGGGGTAAATGTGCACTCAGTTTTTAAAGGAGGTTGGTGAGGAACTCATTGGGAAAACTAGAGACCCACGAGCAGCCAGTTTCCTGTTCAGCGCCTCAGTGTCGCAGTGCAGAGGGGAAATGCGTGCTGTATCCTGGGTACGCACCCACCTCCGAGGAGCTGGACGAGGTCTTCGAACGCTGATTGTTTAATTGTTATATATTTGTGTGTGTGTGTGTGTGTGTTCTCTGTAAACTGTAGCATTGCAATAAAATAAAACAAAACATACAAAAAAATAATAGGGGTGGTAGGAGAAGAAAAGAATAAGTATTCGGTGAGAATCCACAAGATCTTCTCTGAATGCTCTTTGTTTTCTTCTTCGAGGATGTGGGTCCCTGCAATTGCACCAGAGGTGGTACCCCTTATATATATATATATATATATATATATATATATATATATATATATATATATATATATATGTATATGTATATGT
>WNGS01031175.1:0-16758 GCA_020271785.1 Procambarus virginalis
CCATGACGAATCCATAGACTCCAACCTTGACAAATATTGGATGACAACTAAGAAAATTTCGCCCTTCAAGCAAATCTGTGAGGAACCTTTACAACATGAGCAGGCTTGAGCCTGTGCTGTAACGGAGGACCTCCTCACACATGCTTTTGCCATTACGTGGTTTCCTATTAAATGTTTGGAAGTCCTCTGTTGATTTTTCTCAAATCAATCCTCATATATTAATTATAATTATTTAATAACCCCCCTCTCGTCTCATAGTTTTTTGGCATATTTCGAGTAATGATCTTTATTTTACACCAATAAGGTTGTGATCTGAGTATGTGGTATCTGAGATCTTAATGTCCATCATTATTTCTTCAGTGATTATGAAGATCACATATAGAATACTATTGTACCTAGTTGGTTAGGTTATTACCTGGTGAGCAAAAATTTGTCAGAATCAAGTAGTTTGCTTACCTGTGGCTCTTATTTCCTAGTATAACATTGTTTGCTATTCGCCATCATAGACTGTGCCGGTTGAAGTCTCCCAGGAACATAATATCTGGTGAAAGGGGTGTTTATGATGGCACCTTTGGAGGAAAGGTGTATTATGATGTTGCTGTTGTTGTTCGTCTTTCCTTTTGGACAACCACCCAAATTACGTAGAGTGCTTACTTTTTACCAGGAGATCACCCCGGGTGCTTCTGGCACTTGGAAAGGAGTTCAATGTCACATGTTTAATGGGTTGCGGCACCAGTACTGACGTTGTTGTCATGTGCACACACGCACTCGAGCTGCCGTGACTCCCCACTCTCTCTGTTTGGTATTATCTCCTCAATCCCCCCTTTTCTTTGATATTACTCCGTACTACCCTGTCCACAGCTGTGGTTCTTGTTCTTTCTCTCTCTCCCTCTCTTTCCTTCTTCCTGGGAAGCCTCACTAGGACAAGGGCAAACACCAGCAATTTGAAAACATTTACTGGAAAAGGTACATGCACAATACATACACACGTATAATAATATATCTGCACACTATATACTATTGTAGTCAGGTTGCACTCCAATACCATCAGGACTCTATCATCTGCTTATCAAGTGGTAGTCTAACTGCTGTCTCACCACTTATACCACCAACCTTACCAAGTAGGTCAAGTCTCATAAGACAATATTGCATATTGCACTATCAGAAAGAGAATATATATATATATATATCTAATATATATATATATATATATATATATATATATATATATATATATATATATATATTATATATATATATATATATATATATATATATATATATATATATATATATATATGCTGCACAGCTGCACCCCAGCTGTGCAGACCTGACAACAGCCAAAAACGCCCAGATGGAGTCACCCTGCAGCCATGGAGGGAAGGTAAACAGGTCGTATGGGATTACACCTGTGCATCTACATTGGCTGATACCTATTTACGTTACAGCTCAGCGGAGGGAGGTGGGGCAGCCACCTTCAGGGAGACCCAGAAAATCCACAAGTACAGAAACCTAGAACGTTGTTACAGGTTCGTGCCGATAGGCTCAGAGACTCTGGGCGCCTGGGGTAAATGTGCACTCAAGTTTTTAAAGGAGGTTGGTGAGGAACTCATTGGGAAAACTAGAGACCCACGAGCAGCCAGTTTCCTATTCCAGCGCCTCAGTGTCGCAGTGCAGAGGGGAAATGCGTGCTGTATCCTGGGTACGCACCCAACCTCCGAGGAGCTGGACGAGGTCTTCGAACGCTGATTGTTTAATTGTTATATATTTGTGTGTGTGTGTGTGTGTGTTCTCTGTAAACTGTAGCATTGCAATAAAATAAAACAAAACATACAAAAAAATAATAGGGGGGGTAGGAGAAGAAAAGAATTAAGTATTCAGTGAGAATCCACAAGATCTTCTCTGAATGCTCTTTGTTTTCTTCTTCGAGGATGTGGGTCCCTGCAATTGCACCAGAGGTGGTACCCCTAATATATATATATATATATATATATATATATATATATATATATATATATATATATATATATATATATATATATATATATATATACATATATATACAGGCGATGAGTCACAATAACGTGGCTGAAGTATGTTGACCAGACCACACACTAGAAGTTGAAGGGCATGTACATTCACTTCTTTTCCTACCATCCTCCTTCTGTTAAGAAAAGTGTCCTCGTCTCTCTCTTCCTCCGCGCTCTACGCATCAGCGACCCTCAGTTTCTTGATTCTGAAATTTCTTTATCTACAAATCATTCTCTCGCCTTGGTTATCCTTTGCATTTCATCAACTCTGCCTACTCTCAAGCTAAACGAAATTTCTTTCATCCTAAACCTGCTTCCAACAGTAGTAGCACTGTACTATGCCTTCCTTCATATCTGAACTCAAAACTTTTACCAATACCTTTCGTCCTCTTGACATTAAACTCGCCTTTCGACAAACTAACACACTTCGTAGCAATCTAGTTCACACTGCTCCTCCTGCTTCTAATGCTGCTGGTGTCTACTCTATTTCCTGTTCATCTTGTCCTCTTCAATACTTTGGCGAAACTGGCCGTACACTGAATGACAGACTTAAAGAACACAAGAGAAGTGTTAAGTCTGCAGACACTAACAATGCTCTCTTCTGTCATGTGAGGGATTCTAATCATCCCATTGATTGGTCTTCCTCCAAAATAATCTTTCCTGCCTCTACTCTTCACAGACGCCGTCTTGTAGAATCGGCTCTTATACACAAAGTACCCAACATGAACTTGAGTCCTGGCTTTGTTGCTGTGGACTCTTCCCTTTCACAGTATATACTCAAATGCTCTAATCTTTCTAACAAACGTGACTTAACATAAGCTTACCCCTTCCATTTATCTTTCTTTCTCTTTCCTTTTCTTTCTCTCTTCTCCTACGCTCCCTTGCTATCCTCTTCTTATTCCTATTACTTTTCCTTCGGTGGTTATAATGGGAGCTGCCTCGTATGGGCCAATAGGCCTTCTGCAGTTCTCATTATTACTACTATTCTCTACACCTTACTTTCCTCCTCACCTCTCTCTTGCCTATTTATTACCCGTTCTCTACCTCCTCATCACAAGCGACTTGAGAATGGTCCAGGACGGACCGAAACGTCGTCGTCCCTTCAACTTCTAGTGTGTGGTCTGGTCAATATACATATATATATATATATATATATATATATATATATATATATATATATATATATATATATATATATATATATATATATATATTGTGACGATAATCTCTTCCCAGAGATTGAGCCTGCTATTTCCTTACTTCATCACGTTCTCAACAATATGCAAGATACGTTTTGTAGTGACTTAACGTATATATCAAGACAGCCACACGCACCTGCAACTCCCTCCTCCCCCCTCTCCAGCACCTGCTGCACACCTGGTCGACTTGCCAACTACTGCTCTCAGCAAACTAGCGACTTGCGGCCGTCCAGCATTCTCATTGGCCGCCAACCAACACCACTCCCGTTCCTCGCCAATCACAATCATCGCCAGTTATTGTTGGAGTCCCTTGCAGTTCTGCCAGCCAGAATATATCTCGTGCTCCTGCTATGAACACCTGATTTGAACCACCTCGTGTGATCAAATAAGAGGTTTATAGCTAGCACATATATTCCCAGCAGCATTTAACTTGTTAACGTAACCAGTTCCCCTCTTTCAATTTGTTATTTAATCTTATGTATTTTTCTTTTACATTATTTTAAATGCCAAGGTATCGTCTTTATTTTATTTTGTTTTCTAATTTCATTAAAGTAATTTTTTATATTTTGTGTTTTCGTGTATCTTGCCTTACCACGGATTATCAGACAAGCAGTCACTCTTTTTTTTCCTTTTTTTTATATAAATTTAATGTATGTGGCCCAGCACTGACACCTGCTATTTGGAAGACTGCCGACCACCATTTCCAACACGTTACCGTCACAATATATATATATTAGTATATTTTGGTAGCAGTCTTTCCTGTAGACATATACTATTAAATATGACCGAAAAAGTAAGATTAATAATTCTAACACAAATTTTCTCAATGTTTCTTATATTCTTTTTCACTGTTGATGGAAACTGAAAAATCAATTCTCCAAAATTCATTTTTATTTCTAGTCTGACGCGACACTTGAACGCGTTTCGTAAAACTTATTACATTTTCAAAGACTTTAGTTTACACACACACAACTATAACTGAACAGTTTTAAAACAGCGTCGATTTTATACCTGCATTTGGGTGAGGTGATATGTTACAACAGTTTTGGATTAGGTGAAAACACAGAACACGAAACAATGGGTATATATATATATATATATATATATATATATATATATATATATATATATATATATATATATATATATATATATATATATATATATATATATATATATATACATATATATATTTAGGGGTACCACCACTGGTTTGATTAATGGACCCACATCCTCGAAGAAGAAAATAAATAGTGTTCAGAGAAGACCTTGTGGATTCTCACTGAATACTTTAATCTTTTCCTCTCCTACAACCCCTATTATTTTTTTTTATTATTATTTTTATTTGATTTTATTGCAATGCTACAGTTTACAGAAAACACACACTTATATAACAATGTATCAATCAGTGTTCGAAGACCTCGTCCAGCTCTTCAGGGGTCGGGTGCGTACCAAAGATACAGCACGCATTTCCCTCTGAACAGCGACACTCAGGCGCTGGAACATGAAACTGGCCGCTCTTGGGTCTCTAAATCTTCCAATGAGTTCCTCGCCCACCTCCTTCAGGAACTTAAGTGCACATTTACCCCAGGCGCCCAAGTCTCAGAGCCTATCGGCACGAACCTGTAACTACGTTCTAGGTCCCTGTACTTGTTAGTCTTCTGAATCTCCCTGAAGGTGGCCGCCCCGCCTCCCTCAGCTGTGCTGTAAGGTAGATAGGTATCGGCCAATGTAGATGCACATGTGTAGTCCCACACGACCTGCTTACCTTCCCTCCACGGCTGCAGGGTGACTCCATCTGGGCGTTTTTGGCTGTTGTCAGGTCTGCACAACTGGGTTCCCTTTGTGCTGGACACCCAGCTGTAGCCAAACTTCTCTTGATGATGTCATTGACTGCTTCGTGTTTGGCAATATTTCCCTGTGTCTTACGACAGATGAGACCATGGCTGCCATATTGGTCTGCCCGTGCATGGCCGCAAATACACCAGTGCTCGGTGGAGATAGGGACAGCGAGGCGCAGGGCAACACCAATACTTAGGGTCCGATGGTCCAGGCGGGTGCCCAAGGCAGAATTAGTGACTGCCACAGGAAGTCCCCGGCATGGGGCGCTTGCACAGCTAAAGACGTGCTCTGTCCTTCCTGAAGCTGCCTCCAGCAATGATGTGCGTTGTTTTTCCACTATGGGGCTGTCCCATTTGGACTGTTTGCAGTCATTTGGAAAAGTTGGTCGAGGGTGAGAGTTGACAAGAGTGTCCCACTGACCGGCTCCTTCCGCGAATTTGGGATCATGAATCCCAATGGAGTCTCTTAGGTATTCTGGTAGTATTTCCTTAACCAATTCACCTGTAGCACTGGTCGAGGATAAGAATGGCGGCAATGCTGTGTCGCCTTGCGAATACCTATTCCCCCGAGTCTAACTGGGAGTGTTGCTTGGTCCCATTGGTCATCTTGCAGGGAGAGGTTTAACACTTTCACGGTTATTGACCTTAGGAGTGAGTCATATTCTGTTAACTTTGGGCTGTCGAAGGAGGGGGAGCAACACCTTAGGAAATAGGTCAGTCTGGGCAAAGCCAGGCACCTTGTGAGAAGGCACAAAGCATCGTGGGCGTCCAAGGCCCCTATTCTTCCCTTCATCCTCCTCAGGTCGTTCAGCTTTTCTTCGAGAACTACCTCAATAGCGCTCGAGCCCAGAGGTGCCCCTAGCAGCACACTGTTGGTGGGAGCGATCACTTGGGCTCCTGGCAATATGATTTGCACTGCATCTATGGTTGGTTGGCTAGATGAGATGATTTCACACTTTAATGGGTTTAGGGTGAGTCCTAACTCCTCTCCCTTAGATTTCACCAGCTGTAGATCTTCTAGCAGGGACTCCTGTGTCCCTGCCAGGGTGCCATCGGTAAGGAACCAGATGTTGAGTTCGCTGGTCAACCTGCTTGTAACCTCTTTACAAGCCATGCAAAAAAAAAGGGGCAAGTGAGTCTCCCTGCTGGACCCTACCTACTGCAGAAGCAACTTCATGTTCCCCAAACAACAGCGTCGATTCCCTACTGTACCCTGCTGAGACGAAGGGAAGTAGAGAAGGAAAGCATATATATAGATATATATATATTATATATTATATATATTATATATATAAATATATATATATATATATATATATATATATATATATTTATTATATAACTGAAAACTCACACCCCGAAGTGACTCGAACCCATACTCCAGGAGCAACGCAACTGGTATGTACAGGGATGCCTTAAACCACTTGACCATCACGACCGGACATAAGGAAGTGATAGCCTGAGCTATATGAACCACTCCCCGCCGGCACCTGGATGGTTATCTTGGGCATAGCTTTTATCAAATCACCTCATTTTTGGGGCAACACGTGAGGAACACAATGCAAACAAGCCTGAATGGTCCCCAGGACTAGATACAACTGAAAACTCACACCCCAGAAGTGACTCGAACCCATACTCCCAGGAGCAACGCAACTGGTATGTACAGGATGCCTTAAACCACATCCCTGTACATACCAGTTGCGTTGCTCCTGGGAGTATGGGTTCGAGTCACTTCTGGGGTGTGAGTTTTCAGTTGTATCTAGTCCTGGGGACCATTCAGGCTTGTTTGCATTTGTGTTCCTCACGTGTTGCCCCAAAAAATGAGGTGATTTGATAAAATGCTATGCCCAAGATAACCATCCAGGTGCCGGCGGGAAGTGGTTCATATAGCTCAGGCTATCACTTCCTTATGTCCGGTCGTGATGGTCAAGTGGTTTAGGGCATCCCTGTACATACCAGTTGCGTTGCTCCTGGGAGTATGGGTTCGAGTCACTTCTGGGGTGTGAGTTTTCAGTTGTATCTAGTCCTGGGGACCATTCAGGCTTGTTTGCATTTATATATATATATATATATATATATATATATATATATATATATATATATATATATATTATATATATATATATATATATATATATATATATATATGTCGTACCTAGTAGCCAGAACGCACTTCTCAGCCTATTATGCAAGGCCCGATTTGCCTAATAGCCAAGTTTTCATGAATTAATTGTTTTTCGACTACCTAACCTACCTAACCTAACCAAACCTAACTTTTTCGGCTACCTAACCTAACCTAACCTAACCTATAAAGACAGGTTAGGTTAGGTAGGGTTGGTTAGGTTCGGTCATATATCTACGTTAATTTTAACTCCAATAAAAAAAAATTGAACTCATACATAATGAAATGGGTAGCTTTATCATTTCATAAGAAAAAATAAGAGAAAATACATTAATTCAGGAAAACTTGGCTTATTAGGCAAATCGGGCCTTGCATAGTAGGCTGAGAAGTGTGTTCTGGCTACTAGGTACGACATATATATATATATATATATATATATATATATATATATATATATATATATATATATATATATATATATATATATTATATATATATATATATATATATATATATATATATATATATATATATATATATATATATTGTGACGGTAACGTGTTGGAAATGGTGGTCGGCAGTCTTCCAAATAGCAGATGTCAATGCTGGGCCACATACATATAAGTTATAAAAAAAAAGGGGGAAAAAAAGAGTGACTGCTTGTCTGATAATCTGTGGTAAGGTAAGGTAAGATACACGAAAACACAAATATAAAAAAATGCACTTTACTTAATCTAGAAAACAAAATAAAATAAAGACAATTCCTTGGCACTTAAAATAATGTAAAAGTAAAACACGTAAAAATATATATAACAAACTGAAAAGGGGGAACTGGTTACGTTAACAGGAATACAAAGATAAATGGTGCTGGGAATATATGCGCAAGCTATCAACCTCTATTTGATCACACAAGGTGAGTCAAGTAGGTGTTCACAGCAAGAGCACTAGATATATTCTGACTGGTAGGGCTGCCAGTGATCCCGACGTTGGCTTGCGAGGAATGTGATTGGCGTGGAGCTGGAGTGGTGTGTTGTTGAACGGCCAATGAGAATGCAGGACGGCCGAAAGTCTGTAGTTTGGCTGGGAGTAGCAGTTGGCGGGTCGACCAGGTGTGCAGGAGTGGGGGGAGGGGGAGTTGCAGGTGCGTGGCTGGTCTTGATATATACGTTTAAGCCACTGTAAAACGTATCTTGCATATTACTGGGAACGTGACGATAAGAAGAAAGAGCAGGCTCAATCTCTGGGAAGAGATTATTGTCACAACTCTCCCCCGAAGCCTGCGGTTCTGGTGAAGTCACGTTCTCGGGAGGTAGAGTGGGAGGTGGAGCAGGCTCTACCTCAGTGAGGCTGGAGAGGGCGTCTGATATGATGTAGTTAGACTTCTGGGTGTTGCAATCTCCAGGCTGAAATGATGTAGCTGGCAAGCCCATTATAGAAGTAGTCGATGGTTGAGTTGGGCTGGCTGTAGGAAGTGAAGATGGTTGTGGTCCATGTAGATGATGGTGGACTGAGTACTTTGCTGGTATGGAGCAAAGTGTTGCCTGTTCAGGACGATGAGTAGCTCCTTGTTGCTCGTGGTGTCGTTTCTGGTAGTTGGTATTGTGAGGAGATGTAGAATCTCCTCAGCTAGTTTTCCTAGTTTCTAGAATAGGCTAGTCGCTCTAGGGACTCTAGAAACTGAAGCTTTCAAAATTTACATATACTTGTTGGATGTCATATGAAAGCTTATGTTAAATGCTGTCAGTTAAAACTAATTAGAGGTCTGTGATTGCTCTGTAGAGAGAATTACAGAAATTTTTCCTGTTTTGTGAAATAGGGAGAGATTTGAGAGAAGGTGTGAGAGGCAATATGACTCAAGAACCGTTACGGGTGGGGGGACAGTGGGGGAACGTTGCCTTCCCCCCCCACCAAGGGAGACGTTGAGACGTTGTGTTAGGCCTCACCCTCCCTGTGACGTCACGCCACGCCACCAGGCGAGGGGCACTTGTGATTGGTCTAGGCACCCCTGCTCCTATGCCGAGTTTTGGCGCCAAGAGCTGTTATTGGAAGCAGCATGAGGAACAGTGCCGGCTTCCTGCTGATTGGTCAAGACAAGGTTGGGGGAGAGATATGGGGATGTGAGTCTCTCTAGCCCGCCAAGAGTTTAGTTTGAATTGGGCAGCAAGGGTGTGAAGAGTGTCTAGGTGGGGGTGGCGGGCCTGCCACCCCCACCACCGTTATCGCTCCTGTCGTTCAGTTTATTCATATTGCATGGCACTCCAGCCACCCTGGGTGTGTCGAAGCCCAAATTCGCGAGAAACTGGGACTGGTAAATGCAGGACAGGAGAGTAGCCTCAGAGACAGTGATCACCCATGGGGCAGCTATCAGAGCCCCATGGGGTAGCAGGTGGCTCAGATTATCCTGTATGTTCATGGACAATTGGGTGGAATAATGGGCAGGGCCTACCAGTGTAATTATGGTGTTGTTACTGGCCCCTGTTGGACTTTGAATTCCGCCCGACGTCGTCCATGTGGTAGGTGACGCCGGCCAGTGTCACCCCTGTCACCCCAGTGTAAGAGCGAGTCATGCTCTAGTTTGTTGGGGTTTAGTGGTGATTCCCCATCCACATGTGTGTATGTCCTGCGGCCAACCCAGGCCGCCCTCTGGCCGCCCGGCCACCCACCGGCTCGGCCAGGCTGCCCACCTTATTCCGCGCGCGAGCAGCCCGGGTGGGGTGGGGTGCTGTGACGTCACGCGCCACCCGTGGCCACCCTCCTGAAGGCCACGCGGTGGCCACATGTTGGCCACCACCTTTGGCCACCCCCTTGGCCACCTTCCCAGGACAGCTTAGGGCCACATCTTGTCGACGCACGAGGAGCAAGCTAAGTGTTGACAGCCAGGTGGTAAAGACCTGGGAAATGAGGAAATGTGTGGAAGGACACGTGAGTACTTTATCAGTGTAACAGTGTCTCAGTATTAAGGGAAATAAGAGAAAAGTTGTGTGGACCCCTAGCCCGACCAGGCTAGGGAAGCAGCTGAGACACCTGTCTGTGGCACGCCCAGGTGACTGTGGGGCAGTACCTGGAGAGGGAAATTGTCACAGTAAATCATGTAGTGATATAATTGTATATCTGTAGAGATAATGTGTGTAGACTGACTTGAGTATGGGACCAGTCAGTGTAGAAAATCATCATATAAATGATCCAGTCTGTCGATTCTGTATAATCGTTCAGCCTTGGTTAGTGCCATGGTACCTCATTATGTAATTAGGCCAGGTTAGAGTTAATTAAGCAGGCCCGTGGGGCAGGGTTATTAGTGGATATCCTGAGGTCTGTATATTGTCCTGGTGATTAATTTGCATTGTTATGGAGGCCATTTCCATATGTTTCATTTGCATGTTGCATGTATTATGTTGTGTGGTGAGTCAGTAGATGTGATCGCTGACTGATTGCCTAATGATGTCATTAGCATGGGGGGCATGCTGACGGTATCATTATGTGCAGGTTTGTGCAGTGTTATCAGGTATACGTTATTACTGTCCTAGGAACTGTGTTGAGGATTTAAAGGGACCCTTTGAGTATTCAGGGAAATTCTCAGTCACTTAATGGGAGCGAGCAATTTGTTAATTTGCCTAATTATGGGAGAATTAGTGCCAGCTGTCCGCGTAGAGCAACGGTGCCTTATATTACGTAAATTGTCTTGCTGAAGCCACCGGGATCGGGCGATCTTTTGCAACGTTGCAAGATTAGAGGGGCAGTAATATGGGGATACCTTGATTGTTGCAAAACCGTGTGTCATTACTGTGTGGGCATAGTAATTAACGAGTTGCAGTAGTCGCAACCGTATGTGGGCAGTGCTATTTTATGTTGTTTTGCATGCCATTATATGTGTGACCTATGTAACCTTAGGGTTACTTTGTTTCTTTAAGTTGTGTTGAGAACTTGAGGATTCAGTGAGTTAATTAGGGGTAATTAACTGGATAAGGGGGTGCACATTTGTAGTTGTTGAATGAGTGAGGGCTGTTATGGGAGAACAGTGTTGAGCTTGAGCGTGTGGGAATACGTTTCCGGTGCAATTAATTGTCCGTGTGACAATTAATTGACCACTCTAGCTAATTATGTAATTAGCATTCTCATCATGAATTCACGTAGTGGGAGAGGATCTGTCAGAGTCTGTCAGTGATAGTGTTAACGTCAGTTGCTCGAGACTAATTGCCTTTCGGGGTTAGGGCAATTAGTGGAGTAATTAACGTCTGGAGTCTTGAGGACTCAGATGACTCGGTAAAGCGAGGTCATGGGGTTAGCATACGTTATATTAATCATATTCTGTCTGGTGACAGTGGATTAAGTTGCACTCATTGTTAAGTGAATTCACAGTGTTTGATGAGACCTGCTTAGGCAGTGCGGAGTGAGACGTATTTATGTATGATTAATTATCGGTCCTGGTGACAGTTAATTAATTGCTCGAGGTTAATTAGGGTAATTAGCACTCATATTAAAGTAATTAATGACACACAGACTGTTGAGAAGCCACCCACTTGGGGTAGGCTTAGTTAACGTAACTCAATTGGGATGTAATTAGTGGTCCGTTTGACCTTAATTAAGAATTACTCACTGAATACTTGCAAGGAGTCAAGTGTGATGTAATTTAAGAGTTTGAGTTATTGTGACAAGAGGACTTGTGTTAACGTAGAGTACTATCATGTTGTGTCTAGCGTGAGACACTTGTTTGTGATTAAAGTAGTACTTGTTGCTGACTGCTGTGATCAGTCAATTTCCATCATTATTCACATAATCAATGTTGTAATTGATTAAGGCAATTGCTTTTGGTTATCGTCTAGTGACGAGGGTAAAGTAACTTAGGGATGAGTGGAGCTGTGTCCCAGAATCCCACCTTGCCTGACTTTGTTCACTTTAGTTGTGATTGGGGGAGTCACTGTTGGACTACCCGCCTAGTTACGGGGGTCGCTCCTGTTGGGCGGGAGGACCTTAAGTTCGTGATTAGAGTAGCTGACACCTTAAGTCGTGTCACTATTGATTGCTTGCTTGTGTCATCAGTGGATAACTTTTGTTCAGTTAGTTCATGTTGTCAGCCCGAAGTGTCAGCAGGATGGAGCCTGCTGTCATTTCTCGAGGGGCTGTTGAATAGCTGTGTTGCAAATGCCACTGGATGGACATTAACGTAATTAAATCACTCGCTGTGGTGTAACTTAGTCTGTGATATTTTTCTTTGATTTGCAATATTGCGTCGTCAGTGGGCACACCTGTGTTCAGGTTAGTTCAGTATGCAGCCACACAGCAAGGGTTGCTAGTTAGCTGTTGGTTATAGTGCCACTGGAGGGACATTAACGTAAATGTAAACTCGATAATGTAGTAGTCTAGTCTCTTGTTATTAATAAATTGTTTAATTTTGTTAAACGGTCTTTGATGTCAACCTTCAACTATTCTGTGCCACACCCATGTTCTGATATATTTGATATTGTTGTTTTGATCTTTGATATGACGGCTGTGCTCTTGGGAATTCGAATTCCAATTCATAGCGCCACAACAAATATAAAATTTGATTGTGAGAACCCGTCGGTTACCCTTTATTGGTTTTAACGTCATGTTTAACTAGGAGGAACCAGCGGCCTATTGTGGACAGGTTTTCACCCCTGCTGGTGGAAGCCTGGCGGTTTGCTCCCGCTTCTCCTTTTTCTACTGGACTCATGCTTAACTGCCAAGAGCAGCCTTTAAACTTGTAGTCCACCTCCTAAGGGAGGTAGGCGTAGAGAAAAATCTCACAGGTATGTAGAGTCTCCTCGCCTTGTTGTACCAGGTCACCTAGTTGCCGGTACCACTGGCGTCGATATGGAGGATGGGAGACTTGGTGATATCTGGTGAGGCGAGAGATGTATTAGAATATGATAGAGGAGCACAATTATTGTCTTGAAAATGATTGTGAAGGTCAGTAAGGATTTCCGAATTAGAAAGCGCTGTCTCAGTGTCAGTGTTTTCGGGAGGAGAAGCAGGGAAGGTCTCACTGTGGCTGTATGGACCTGTAAATGAGGTGAAGTTGGTTAACACAGTGGGAGGAACCCCATGATAGAGCTTGAGCAGATTGATGTGGCACAGCTGGGTCTTCCGCCGCCTATCGGGGGTCTCGAGAACGTAATTGAAGTTGTTCCGGCACTCTTTAACACGGTAGGGTCCTGAGAACCTGTTCTGTAAAGGAGAACCTGGGATAGGGAAATAGGCAAGAACTAAGTCTCCCGGTTTAAACTTCCTTACTTGGCAGTGCTGGTCGTAACGAGTCTTCATCCTCTCTTGGGCTTTCTGTAGGTTGTTGCTGGCAAAGGAATGGACCCTCTCTAGAATGTGTCGGAGGTTTTGAAGATACTAGAGCACATTCTGATGCTCACTGAAGGTGGTATCACGTAGAGAATCCTTGAAAGCCTTGAGAGGTGTACGGCACTTACGTCCGTAGAGCATCTCATAAGGATTGATTGATAAAGATTAAGCCACCCAAGAGGTGGCACGGGCATGAATAGCCCGTAAGTGGTGGCCCTTATGAGCCATTAACAGTATCGAGAGATGACACTGGAGATCTGTGGAGGTGCGACTGCACCCTGCGTGACGGGAGATGTCTCCCGGACCAAATGGTGACCAAATGGTCTCTCATAAGGAGATACTCCTAGTGACTCGTTGGGAAGACTTCTGAAAATACACATGATGAGATCAAGTTGCCTATCCCAATCCTTTGAGGTCTCATTACAAAACTTTTTTAGGAGTGCCTTGATAGTCTGATGACTACGCTCAAGGGAACCCTGTGAAGCAGGATGATAGGGGCTGGACAGTACCTGTTTGATGTTGAACTCCTCCAGAGTCCGTTTGAAGAGATCACTGGTGAAGTTGGTGCCACAGTCGCTCTGAATCTCCCTCGGAAATCCATACTGGGTGAAAATCTTCAGTAAATTCTTCACCACTGTAGCAGCCATAATGTTTTTCACTGGAATTGCAATGGGGAATCTGGTGGTAGGACACAGGATAGTTAAGATATAGGCGTTGCCGGAACTGGTCCGAGGCAAAGGACCAACACAGTCAATAATAAGTCTGTGGAAGGGTTCCTCAGGCACCTGGTTGGGTGTCAGTGGTGCTCTGGGAATCGAAACGTTCGGTTTACCTGCCATCTGACACACGTGGCATTGCTTAACATGTTGCTTGACATCATTAACCATACCTGACCAGTAGTAGTCTTGACGAATCCCATGGTAGGTCATGTTAAACCCGTAGTGGGATAGTGCTCCGTGGGCCAGGTGCAGAATCGTGGTCCGCAGGCTGGTAGGAATCACTAGTTGTTCAACGTCCAATCGTCCTCCTCCTTCAGTTTACTGGGTCTGTATCTGCGATAGAGTAATTCGTTCTCCAAGAAGAACCCAGGAATACTGTCGGATTGAGTCTCAGCCTGAAAGAATAATGGTGTCAAGGTAAGATCCTCCCTCTGTAACTTACGGAACACCAAAGCGGTGAGATTTGGGAGTAGTTTCGAAGGGTCTTGAGGGACAGCGGTAGTAGTACAGTCAGCTGGCTGCGGTCGTGCTGCTTGAGCACGGGTGGTCACCATAACAGGAGGAGAAACTTCATCACTCTCTTGAACCTTTGCTGGAACATGCTTAAAAATCGGATTATCCAACACAGAGGTACACACCTGGGGTTTGTCCTTGACGATCAGGTTGGTCGCTTGCAGGTCTTCTGCCAAGTCGTTGCCCAGGAGAAGTTGCACTCCAGGCATGGGAAAAGGCTTTTCCCTGACGGCGACTTGGACTTCACCGGTCACGAAGGGACAATCCAGGTGGACTCTGGCGAGAGGATAAGGAGTAGTAGAAGTAAGGTCAGTGATGAAGACAGTCTCTCCTGTGTAGGCGACGTTGGGCACAGCTGATTTCAAGACTGGATTGAAGAGCCGCTGTGTCTCTCAAGATTTTAAGTCCAAAACGTCCCTCAGAATCTGAACCGTGGGTAGTGATAGTTCCAGGATACAGATGCTTGCTGAAGAGAGAGAGATCATTAACATGAACACCAACATTCATTACAAGCTTACCGGACTTAGGGGGAGTAGGTTTGGGCTTAGTGGATTCGGTGTTACCTTTATATTGGGACTTACCACATTTTTCTATGGTATGTCCATAGAGTCGACAATACCTACAGTACAGTTGAGAGGTACCTTGATCTGGGCTCACTTTCTCGTAACTGTACCAAGACTTCTTACTGGTAGGTGGTTCTGGTGTCAGCCGGTGGATGAGGCTATAAGTGTCAGCCGACTTCCCGCATTTCACTAAATCGGTCTCTTCCTTATCTGCTAAGTATAAACGGACAGGAGGAGGTACACGCCTCAAGAATTCTTCAACCAGTATGAGGTTGACGAGTTCTGGAAAAGTAGTGACATGTGCTGCCTCCAGCCATTTCATAAAATATCTCCGTTTGGTGTTAGCAAATTCTAAAAAGGTGGTGGTACTTGCCTTTACGTAGTCACGGAATTTTCGTCGGTAGCTTTCGGTGGAGAGAAGGTAGGCGTCCACACAGCTTGCTTCAGGGTTGTGTAGTCGTTTTCAGATGCCAAAGTGCTGAGTGTGACTGCTGCTCTACCTGTTAGATGTACTCGGAGAAGGGTAGCCCATTGGTCGTTAAGGCCAACTAAGTTGATTAGCAAGGGTCTCAAAAGTCGTAAAAAAAACATCAACCTCCGTTTCTATGAACGGGGGCATTAACTTACTTGCATTGGAGATATTGAAACTTTGAGGAAGACTAGCTGCAGCTTGTAGGCGTTGAGCTTGGTGTGTAGTGTCCATCGTGAGTTCTCTGTCACGACATTCTAGAGCCAGAGCCGCTTGCTGTTTTTCATGCTCGTGTTGCATCTCTAGTTGTTGTCGTTTTGTTTCAAGTTGTACTTTTTCACGCTCTCTGAATAAGGCCAACTCACGTTCTTGCTGTCCTTTGAGGAGTAGTGCCTCTCGGTCACTTTCCTCTTTCCTCAGGGCGGCCTCTCGCTCCTTGAGGCGGATTTCTCGATCTTGTTGTTCCTTAAGCAATGCGGCTTCTTCTTTCTTGAGCTGGAGCTCTCTTTCTTGCTCTTCCTTTCTGATGGCATCCTCACGTTCCTTAATTGCAGCTGCTTCCTTTTGTTGCTCCCGCTCGATCTTAGCAAGTTCTAGTTTGAGCTTCATTGCTGTCAAATCATGCTTATCTGAAATAGTGTATTGTTCGTGAGTATCAGAGTCTATAGTCCCTTCATCCAAAAGGTGATCCAATAGCATATTATATGGCATATTTGTTGGCTCCATGTGGAACTTCCAGGCGATACTCATGTGCAAGAGTTATCAATTCGACCCTCTTAGCATGACGTAAGTTCCCTATTTCACTTTCTGGATCTGTCTGAAAGCTTGGATACGAAACATGGTGAAAATAGCAATAAACGTGACACGAATATACTGTGGTGATATGGTGAATGTCAGAAACAGGAAAACGTGGCAACTGGTACCTATCCTGTGGAATTGTTGACAATTAAAGTTAATCAAGATGGTAATTGAATAAGGTCGCAGGAAAACTTG
>WNGS01031189.1:0-11604 GCA_020271785.1 Procambarus virginalis
CGGCTGGCTGTGGACGTGCAGCTTGAGCACGGGTGGTCACCATAACAGGAGGAGAACCTTCATCACTCTCTTGAACCTTTACTGGAAAAGTTCAAAAACGGGTTATCCACCACAGAGTTGCTTACCTCGGATATGTCCTTGATGATCAGGTTGTTGGTTGTTGGTCTTCTGCCAAGTCGTTGCCAGGAGAAGTTGCACTCCAGGCATGGAAAGGCTTTTCCTGACGGCGACTTGGACTTCACCGGTCACGAAGGGACAATCCAGGTAAACTCGGGCAAGTGGATAAGGAGTTGTAGCAGTAAGGTCAGTGATGAACACAGTCTCTCCTGTGTAGGCGACGTTGGCACAGCCGATTTCAAACGATCGATTGTAGAGCCGCTGGTCCCGTAGGATCTTAAGTCCGAAACGTCCCTCTGAATCTGAACCGTGGGTAGAGATAGTTCCTGGATATAGATGCTTGGTAAAAGAGAGAGATCATTAGCATGAACACCAACATTCATTACAGGCTTACCGGACTTAGGGTGAGTAGTTTTAGACTTAGGGGGTTCGACGTTACCTTTAGATTGGGACTTACCACATTTGTCATGGTGTGTCCATATAATCGACAATACCTGCAGTACAGTTGAGAGGTACCTTGATCTGGGCTCGCTTTCTCGTAACTGTACCAAGACTTCTTGCTGGTAGGATCTGGAGTCAGCCGTGGATGAGGCTGTAAGTGTCAGCTGACTTCGCACACTTCACTAACTCCGTCTCTTCCTTGTCTGCTAAGTATAGGCGGACAGGAGGAGGTACACGTCTCAAAAATCTTCAACCAGTATGAGGTTGACAAGTTCTGAAAAAGTAGAGACATGTGCTGCCTCCAGCCATTTCATGAAATATCTTTGTTTGGTGTTAGCAAATTCTAAGAAGGTGGTGGTACTTGCCTTGACGTAGTCACGAAACTTTCGTCGATAGCTTTCGGTGGAGAGAAGGTAGGCGTCCAACACAGCTTGTTTCAGGGTGGTGTAGTCGTTTCCGAAGCCAAAGTGCTGAGTGTGACTGCTGCTCTACCTGTTAAATGTACTCTGAGAAGGGTAGCCCATTGGTCGTCAGGCCAATTAAGTTGAACAGCAAGGGTCTCAAAAGTGGTAAAGAACACATCAACCTCCGTTTCGAGGAACGGGGGCATTAACTTACTTGCATGGGAGATATTGAAACTGGGAGGAAGACTAGCTGCCGCTTGTTGGAGTTGAGCTTGGTGTGCAGCGTCCCTCGTGAGTTCTCGGTTACGACATTCTAGCATTGCTTCTGCCTGTCGTTGTCGTGTCGCGTTGTATCTCGAGTCGCTGTTTGTATAAGGCCAACTCACGTTCACTTTCTTCCTTTTGAGGGAGCTTCACGCTCTCTGATTGCAGCTTCACGCTCTCTGCTTGCAGCTGCTTCTTGTTGTTGCTGTAGCTCGATCTTGGCAAGTTCCAATTTGAGCTTTATCGCTCTCAAGTCATCTTTATCTGAAATAATGTACTGTTCATGAGTAGAAGAATCTATAATACCTTCATCAGCAAGGTGATCCAGTATCATATTATTAATGGCAAATTTGTTGGCTCCATCAGGAACTTCTAAGTGATACTCATGTGCAAGAGTTAACAAATCGACCCTCTTAGCGTGACGTAAGGTCCCTATTTCACTTTCTGGATCTGCTTTGAAAGCTTGTAAGCGGAACATGGTGAAAATATAGCAAAACAAAGGAGACACGAATATAGTGAGAATATGGTGAGTGTCAGAAACAGGAAACGTGGCAACTGATACCTATCCTGTGGGGAATTATTAATAATTAAAGTTAATTCAAGATGGTAAATGAATAAGGTCGCAGGAAATCTTGTACCTGGTACTCACTATGGGAGGATAAAGGCAAGAAAATCCTACTAATTAGTGAAAACTAAGTTTAAAATACAAGTGAAACACTAAATGGCTTCAAAATAATGAGGTAGTCCAAAAAATGTAGTCATACCTTGCCAAGTCACTATAGAACATAAGCAATGGTACCCACTGAAATTGAATATGGTATTTACAGAATTAGCGAACTTTGTGCTCAAAAGAAAGAACGCCAATTCCCTACCTTTGGTAAATACCATCAGTCTGACCGACGAGTAGGGGTGCGAGTGTCAACTGGTGACGAGAACTATCGGCGAGGTCCCAATTCGCCAATAATAGTTCGTGCTAGAGGATCTAAAGCCCTCTTTTTCCTCCTAGAGTCGGATTGCAGGACTTGGGTGCTATTGACCCGGAGACAGACCACAGTACCAGGGTACCTATGTGATAATCTGTCAAAAGTGAGAAATATCTGGGGACAAAGATGTTAAACACGGAGGATAACACGGAAGGGGGAGACGACCAATTAAGAGTATGACTGCGGCCTACAGTCACCACGTAATCCAAAGTTGTCTCACTCTCACCATATGCTATTCCCGTAATGTACAATATACACAGCACCATATAAAATAAAGAATGATTAATGTGAATAAGGAAGCAAGGGAAATAAGCCAAGTATGCTTACCACAATTACCAATACCTGAGTGAAGCTCCGTGACAGGCCCCATTTAGTAGCTCCGTGGACAGGCCCCCATTTATATGGCTCCGTGGACAGGCCCCCATTTATAGTGACGGTAACGAGTTGGAAATGGTGGTCGGCAGTCTTCCAACTAGCAGGTGTCAGTGCTGGGCCACATATAATATAAAAAAAAAAAAGGAAAAAAAAAGAGAAAAAAAAGAATGACTGCGTGATTGGTAATCTGTGGTAAGGTCGGAAATATAAAGACAATAATAAAAAAATGGATTTTAATAACAATAAAAAAACACAAATTGAAACAAATGCAAAATCTTGGCTTACTGGTAAAAAATGTCAAGTGGAAAAAAATATACAAACATGAAAATAGATTACGTTAATGGGAGGAGAATTGACATACAAAGTAAATAAAATATGAATGCTGGAATATATGCACTAACTATAAACCTCTATTTGACCACACAAGGTGAGTCACTTAGGAGTTCATAGCTTGAGAGCACACAATATCTGGCTGGCAGAAACGCAAGGGACTCCAACAATAACTGGCGAGGACTGTGATTGGCGAGGGCCGGAGTGGAGTGTTGGTTGGCGGCCAATGAGGAAGCTGGATGGCCGCAAGCCGCTAGTTAGGCAGTTGAAGGGTTCGGCGCGTCGACCAGGTGTGGAGCAGGTGCTGGAGTGGGGGGGAGGAGGGAGTGGGGTACGTGTGGCTATCTTAATATATACGTTTAGCCACTACAAAACGTATCTTGTATATTGATGAGGACGGGATGAGACAGAAATAGCAGGCTAAATCTCTGATAAGAGATTATCGTCACAGGGTATAATGATCTGTGATGGGGCAGTACAGAAGTATGATGGGGTACAATGACCGGTGATGGGGCAGTACAGGTGCATGATGGGGTATAATGACCTGTGACGGGGGCAGTACAGGAACATGATGGGGAATAATGACCTGTGATGGGGGCAGTAGAGGAACATGATGGATTATAATGACCTGTGATGGGGCAGTACAGGAGTATGATAGTGTATAATGACCAGTAATGGGGTCGTACAGGAAAATGATGGGGTATAATGACCTGAGATGGGGGGCAGTACAGGAAAATGATGTGGTATAATGACCTGTGATGGGGCAGCACAGGAGTATGATGGGGTATAATGCCCTGTGATGGGGTGCAGTACAGGAACATGATGGGGTATAATGACCTGTAAAGTAGCAGTACAGGAACATGATGGGGTATAATGACTTGTGAAGTGGCAGTACAGGAATATGATGTGGAATAATGACCTGTGATGAGGACAGTGCAGGAACATAATGGGGTATAATGACCTTTGGTGGTGGCAGTATAGGAACATAATGGGGTATAATGACCAGTGATGGGCGCAGTACAGGAGTATGATTGGGTATAATGCCCTGTGATGGGGGCAGTACCGGAACATGATGGGGTATAATGACCTGTGAAGTGGCAGTACAGGAAAATGATGGTAATGTCCATCATGGACATATGGGGCATTACCTTAGATGTAGACATATGGGACACTACCTTAGATGTATATATATGGGACACTACCTTAGATGTAGACATATGGGACACTACCTTAGATGTATATATATGGGACACTACCTTAGATGTAGACATATGGGACACTACCTTAGATGTATATATATGGGACATTACCTTACATTTAGACATTTGAGACATTATAATATATTTAGAAATGTTAGACATAACATTCTATTTCCACAAGTAGAACATAAGGCGTTTCATCATATGGGACATTACGTTACATTTAGGAATAAGGAAATTTATTATTACATATAGACATGTGGAACATTACATAACATATAGACATATGGGACATTACATATAGTCATGTGGGACATCACATTACATATAGACATGTGGGACATTCCATTACATATAGATATGTGGCACATTACATTACATATAGACATGTGGGACATTACATTACATATAGATATGTGGCACAATACATAACATATAGACATGTGGGACATTACATTACATATACATGTAGATATGCTTGGAACAGGTATTGCAGCACGAGGCCTACATGGCGGGGCTCGAAACCACCGAATCAAACCGCAGGGGGACCAGTGATCAGGGGCGGGAATGGCTCCGTTAACAGTACCACAGCAAGCCAGGGACCAGTTCAGGGACCAGCCCAGGGTCCAGTTCAGGGGCCAGCCCAGTGTCCAGTTCAGGGGCCAGCGCAGGGTCCAGTTCAGGGACCAGCCCAGGGTCCAGTTCACAGTAGACCGACAACAGTCTGGGGTAGTGGTCAATCAGTGAACAGGGGAACCCAGGGTGGGGGGGGGGGGATCAGGCGTGGGGCAGGGGCGGTGTAGCCAGCCAACACCGCTCCCCCATCCCTGAGGCCTTCCCACCTCTTTCCCCTCCCGGGAACCCACCCACCCACACCTCAATCTATACCCGCGGTGTCACACCACCACCACCACCTAACCTCCAAACCCATACCAATGAATCAGACCCCTCCACTGTCTCCCATCTGCCTCCCTCTCCAGGCACTCCTGACCCCCAGGAGGTCGTCACTCAGGTCTGTGTTACAGCAATATTAGAAAGCATGATAAGATCTCATCCAGTTGTCCACCAAATATTGCAAAAGCAGACGGAACTTGAGAAAGCCCTCTGCCAGATTAAGAAGACTCAGGAACAAATCCTCCAAATCCTGCAATGGCAGAGTCCATCCCTTACCTTGATACCAGTGTACACAGTAACGCCAGTGCACACAGTGACACCAGTGTACACAGTGACGCCAGTACACACAGTAACACCAGTGAACACAGTAACGCCAGTGTACACAGTAACACCAGTGCACACAGTGACGCCAGTACACACAGTAACACCAGTGAACACAGTAACGCCAGTGTACACAGTAACACCAGTGCACACAGTGACGCCAGTACACACAGTAACACCAAACACCATGGAATACACGATGACACATGTGAACATAATAATTACACACGTGCAGCTGATGACAAACAACCTCAAAATGGATAATCACAATGAACAACATCTCACTATACTGCAATGGAACTGTAATGGAGTTCGCAATAGAATTAATGACATCATACAGTACGTCCGTGAACACCAAACTGACGTCATAGTGCTACAGGAGACGATGGTAGGTGATGACTTCAACCCAAGGTTCAGCGGTTATCGCAAGTTCTCCCTGCCCTCTGGGGAAAGAAAACGGGGTCTCATCACTTTTGTAAATAACAACATTCCCGCACAGATTATTGATGACCTGCACATGGGGGATGAGTTTGAATCACTGGGAGTAACCCTTTACTTAAACAATAATGCCCTACATATAATCAACCTATATGTGCCACAGAGTAAACTTGACCTTGACACACTGCCTGAATTTGTTAATGAAGAACCTACCCTGCTGGTCGGTGACCTGAATGCCAGACACCCACACTTTGGTGCCAACTGTCATCAGCCCAATGTCAATGGACGGAAACTGTCACTCTTTGTCAGGGGAAGTGAAAACCTTAGAGTCCTGGGTGATGAACAGCCAACTCACCTCAGAGGAGGAAGATTAGACTATGCTCTCCTGCTGAATGCACAGGACACGGATGCCAGTACACACATTGTGCACAGTTTATGTAGTGACCACTGGGCACTGATTACCACCGTCGACATGAGCAAGAGAAGGAAAGAGACAAATAAAAGAAAAAGGTTATCACTCGGACCAGATATGAGGCCGCACTTCATAAACAGGATGAGTGACTGGTTCACGGAATACCAAATCCCAGAAGACATTGACACATTTGTTGATGACCTTAATCACCAAATTGAGAGCTGTCTAAGAGTTCCGCGCCGTACGCCTGGGCGAAGTAACCCTCAGAGGAAGAAAATAAAATGGTATGAGAATGATTACATAAAGATGCTTAACGCAAATGTACGAGACATGAGTAGAGAGTACCGGAGACATCCCACTGAGAGTAACCAAGAGTTGTTTAAAACTGTGTGTCAAGTAGCCAGGGAAGAGAAGATTAAAGAGCGGGAAAGACAATGGCTTGAGTTCACTAGCTCTATTGGACGGGAAACATCTGCAAGACAAGTGTGGGCAAAAATTCAGATAGCTAAGGGGGCAGAGCCCGGCCTGCGGCTCACAAAGACCCCCAGGGTAAGGCTGAAGAACTAATTCACAAGTGGAGTGATGCAGCATCCTCCTCCTCCCTCCCTGCAGAAATCAGCAGGGAACAGCTCCTGCGACATGATGACAGAAGAATTAGGATAACAAGAGCACTGTCTAGTGATGACGAATATGGGGAACCAATCACAGCCCAAGAAGTAAGGGGCGCTATGAAAAAGGGTAAAAGTACAGCACCTGGTGAAGATGGCGTCACCTACGACATACTCAATGCACTGTGTGAAGTGTCTGGGAATCCACTACTCCACCTGTTTAACAAGTCATTCCTAAGTGGAGTGTTGCCCACACAATGGAAACACGCAATAATTGTTCCCATACCGAAGCCCAATGACCCTGGTAATTACAGACCTATCAGTCTCGTGTCATGCACTTGCAAGATGCTTGAAAGGATCATCCTAAACCGACTGTTGCACAAAATAGGCAGGTTAGGGGAGGGGGTCAATGGATTTGTTAAAGGACGGAGCACAGCAAATTGTATAGTTAATTACTTGGCTAATGACACGGCTAGGTACTCTGTATTTGTTGACATCAAAGGAGCCTTCGACAAAGCACAGGGGATTGCGATCCTAGACGAGCTTGCATGCATGGGTGTCAAGGGGAGACTCATGAAATGGGTTGAAGACTACCTCACAGGAAGGAAAGCCAAGGTTTGCTTCAATGGAGCAGTCTCCAGAACAATGAATATGGAACTCGGGACCCCCAAGGCGGAGTCTTAAGCCCTACACTATTCAATGTACTTATGAACGCCATTGCAAATATTGATTTTCCGGAAGGAACACAACAAGTGGGATATGCAGATGATGTCCTAATACAAGCTCCCACCTTGGGAAAAATTGAACAGTCCATTGAACTCCTTGGAAGGAAATGTATTGAGCTCGGTTTCACTCTCTCCACAAACAAGACGAAGGCATACTCCCATCACAAGCGGAGAGCAAATGAAGAACTGCAAATTAATGGTGTAACACTTGAATGGGTTGACCACTATCGGTACCTTGGCGTCACTGTCGGCTCTAACAAGGGGAAGAAAGAGGAGCTCAATCAACTCATAGGAACATGCAAAAGTCGACTCAGGGCACTGAAAGCTATGACCTGGAATGGACATGGAGCCTCTATTGCCGTGCTTAAAATGATGTACACAGCCTATGTGCGCTCCGTCATAGACTATGCCGCACCAGTTCTGTGCACCTACTCCCAAAGCGATATGAAAAGGCTTGAAAGCATTCAAAATGAAGCCATGACAATCATTCTTGGAGTTCCAAGAACTGCCAAAACGTCTAATCTACGAGAGGAGTTGTCCCTTCCCAGTGTTAAAAGCAGAATTCAGGAGCTGAATGCTAAGCTTGCAATTAGGATAGCCAGAGATCCCCATTACAATGATATTGCTAAGAAAAAACTGAGCTCTGTGCTACTTTCAGGGGGAAACAGGAGAAGCAAAAAATGGCATCACAGATCAGTCTGCTACCTCGAAGAGCTTCACCTGCTTGAGCAAGCCCGTGAGCTCCTGCCTGTAGAGAGGTTACCTCCCTGGGAGGATGACTCATGCAAGATCATCATCAATGAAATGGCAATGAAAAAATCCAACATGTTACCACAAGAAATGAGGCACAAGTATCTCGAGGAAATTTATAAAGAAGCCGGAGATGAACTAGATCAAATCTACACTGACGGGTCATCTAATCCTGTCAATGGCAGGGCTGGTGCAGCATACACGGTAATCAAGGATAATACTTTCCAACGCAGAAATGAAGAAAAAGCACGTATTGAGAACTATGCCTCTTCAACGCAAGCAGAGCTAACTGCCATTGTTATGGCGCTAAAGTTTCTTGAACGGAACACTAATGGTGCAGTGATTTGCACCGATTCAAAAGCAGCACTGCAAAGCCTAAGTAAAAATCGGGCAGAAAATCTTGCAATAGTCGCTGAAATTAAGAGAGCTGTGAGAGTACTTACCAATCAGGGAAGAGTCATCAAGTTTCTGTGGATCCCCTCCCATGTTGGGATATGTGGGAATGAACGAGCAGATGTGCTGGCTGCTGAAGGCGCTGAAGGAGACCATATTGAATACTTCATACCCAAGACTCTACTACAAATTAGAGGTATTGTCAGGCAACATCACCGTGACAAGGTAACTGAGGAAAGGAGGATAGAAGCACAAACCAGTGAATCTGTACGATGGTACAACATGGTTGCAGCTGGCAATCCCAATCATTATGGCCGAAGAGGAGGAGGACGAGGGAGAGAATCAGTAATAGCGAGAATCCGTCTTGGATACAAATATCCATGGAGATATGGAATGGAAACAACAGTTGATCAGCGAAGTTGCAGAATCTGTGGTGAGAGTGACGGACACCGCCTTGACCACTATCTACGTGAATGTGAACACCTGAGAGACATTAGGAATATGTGTAGAATAATAAACCCCACATTGTTTGAGTTAGGAAAACACTATTTGTCAAATATTGATACTGTTCTTAAAAGATTTCCCCATTTTGCACCCGCAAGATAACGTAAGCTTTTAAGGGTTGATAGATGTTAATCTTTTGTTTGAGGAGCTGTTCACTTGAGACAGTTAAGCAAGTCCCAGCTGTGTCTGGGTACAAGTGACAGGATGAACAACCCAGCGGGTTTTCTTCCTATTGGGGAGTGATGTACATGCTGCTATGGCGGTGTGTCCACTCACAAGATGAGTGGCGCTGCCCAATAAACTCGCCCCTCGGGGCAAAATTAAAAAAAAAATTAATTACATATAGACATGTGGGACATTCCGTTACATGTAGACATGTGGAACATTACATAACATATAGACATGTGGTACATTACATATAGATATGTGGGACATCACATTACATATAGACATGTGGGAC
Source organism: Procambarus virginalis (assembly GCA_020271785.1). Taxonomy (NCBI): domain Eukaryota; kingdom Metazoa; phylum Arthropoda; class Malacostraca; order Decapoda; family Cambaridae; genus Procambarus; species Procambarus virginalis. The sequence goes on from WNGS01031189.1 coordinate 9,619, forward strand.
ATTACATAACATATAATCATGTGGGAAATTTCATTGCATATAGATATGTGGGACATTCCGTTACATATAGACATGTGGCACATTACATTAAATATAGACATGTGGGACATCACATTACATATAGACACGTGGGACATTACATATAGACATGTGGGACATCACAACACAATAAATATAGACATGTGGGACATCACAATAAATATAGACATGTGGGACATCACATTACACATAGATATGTGGGTCATTATATTACACATAGAGAGTCATCAGGGTGAAAAGAAACATGCCCAACCACCTCCGTCCTGGCCGGGAACTGAACCCGGGGTCACCGGTTATTGACAAAACCGTACAGCAAAATCCGAAACTAATTTCGCACGAGGAAGATGAAGTTCATCAAGACAAGACGAACCTTCTGAGGGCGAAGTGACGCTCACAGTGTTATTGTGAAGCTCATAAAGGGAAGACGTTAAACATGGGACTGACCTGAGGTTGTCCCTGGAGGCGGAGGAGAGCTGGAGGAGGAGGAAGCAGTTCTGGCGGTCGAAGGGGTAGCGCGCCAGGTCGAAGTCACAGGTGAAGGAGAGGACGTACTTGCGGTAGGTGACGAGGGGGTTGCCCCACCCTGGGTACAGGAGCACTGCCGCGGGTGAGGGAGACGCCGCCGGGGGTGAAGGAGGCGCCGCCGGGGGTGAAGGAGTCGCCGCCGGGGTGAAGGAGTCGCCGCCGGGGGTGAAGGAGTCGCCGCCGGGGGTGAAGGAGTCGCCGCCGGGGGTGAAGGAGTCGCCGCCGGGGGTGAAGGAGTCGCCGCCGCGGGTGAAGGAGTCGCCGCCGCGGGTGAAGGAGGCGCCGCCGGGGGTGAAGGAGTCGCCGCCGGGGGTGAAGGAGTCGCCGCCGGGGGTGAAGGAGTCGCCGCCGCGGGTGAAGGAGTCGCCGCCGCGGGTGAAGGAGGCGCCGCCGGGGGTGAAGGAGTCGCCGCCGGGGTGAAGGAGTCGCCGCCGCGGGTGAAGGAGGCGCCGCCGGGGGTGAAGGAGTCGCCGCCGCGGGTGAAGGAGTCGCCGCCGCGGGTGAAGGAGGCGCCGCCGGGGGTGAAGGAGGCGCCGCCGGGGGTGAAGGAAGCGCCGCCGCGGGTGAAGGAGGCGCCGCCGGGGGTGAAGGAGTCGCCGCCGCGGGTAAAGGAGTCGCCGCCGCGGGTGAAGGAGGCGCCGCCGGGGGTGAAGGAGTCGCCGCCGCGGGTGAAGGAGGCGCCGCCGGGGGTGAAGGAGTCGCCGCCGCGGGTGAAGGAGTCGCCGCCGCGGGTGAAGGAGGCGCCGCCGGGGGTGAAGGAGTCGCCGCCGCGGGTGAAGGAGTCGCCGCCGCGGGTGAAGGAGTCGCCGCCGCGGGTGAAGGAGTCGCCGCCGCGGGTGAAGGAGGCGCCGCCGGGGGTGAAGGAGGCGCCGCCGGGGGTGAAGGAGGCGCCGCCGGGGGTGAAGGAGGCGCCGCCGCGGGTGAAGGAGGCGCCGCCGGGGGTGAAGGAGTCGCCGCCGCGGGTGAAGGAGTCGCCGCCGCGGGTGAAGGAGGCGCCGCCGGGGGTGAAGGAGTCGCCGCCGCGGGTGAAGGAGGCGCCGCCGGGGGTGAAGGAGTCGCCGCCGCGGGTGAAGGAGTCGCCGCCGCGGGTGAAGGAGGCGCCGCCGGGGGTGAAGGAGGCGCCGCCGGGGGTGAAGGAGATGCCGCCGCGGGTTACAATGAGCAAGATCACAGGTAAGTTGTGCACTAGCAATGTAAATGTTGTTATGTTAGCAATATGAATAAGCTTCCTTATAAATCACACATCCTGTAAACGTCACCTTAGCCAGGTGGCTTGCTACGGCCCTCATGTTCTACACTCTGACTCTAGTATACGTACCATGCTCTATATTTGTTTTGTACAGACAACATACATAGAGTACTAGATGAGGTATCCAACAGTGCCCACCATCGATCAAGTGTCCATGTCTCCCCACATCCCCT
>WNGS01031191.1:0-22780 GCA_020271785.1 Procambarus virginalis
AACATCGTGAACAGCATTGAATCACTGATATTTGAACATTGTACCCAGTCATTATCACACTCAGGCTCTCTATAAACACTATCATGGCTAAATAATACAAGTTATATATATATTTTGACATTATTAGGCGATGCTGTGGTCACATGCTGAACAGCAGTGCTGTGTGCTCATGCTGCGAGTGCCAGCCTTGGTTGCTCACACACTACTGAGGCTCCCACATCTGGGAATGTGGACGACGATTTTTTTTTAAAGATGGCGTCTGTTTAGAAGAGCCCTGAGAAAGCTGATGTGAACCCATGTAGCCGCGTGAGTTTTGAATGGAACGTGAAAAATACAAATACCCGGAGGCGCGTTGCGCAAACCAGACATGAGCCTGCAGGAGCGTTGCGCAGTTTAAGGGTTAATACCGGCGATGTACACAGAACAATACTGACACTTCAGGCGGTCTTAAGACTCTTTAATTTGATTTTCTGTCAAAATCCGAGGTTTTCACCTCGACTGGACTCTGAAAAAAAAAAAAAACGATTTTCTCAAAAAATATCGAATTTTGACAAAAATGTAATGCTATTACATTTACAAAAATGTAATGCTAATTACATTTACAAAAATGTAATGCTAATTACATTTACAAAATGTAATGCTAATTACATCTAATGCTTAAGCTCAGAATTACGTCCCTTGCGCGAAACTAGAGGGTAATACTAACCCTAGACTATACACAAAACATGAAATTCAAATTTTCGCCAAAAGTCCGATTCTAGCCCAAGCTGGACTTGGAAATCTTTCCGCCTACGTTTCCACAAAAATTTTCTATGTCTAAAACGCAAATTCTACCGTCTTACTGGTAAAAAACTAGAAAATATCCCTCACATCGACTGGGGAATCCTATTGATGCCCAGATCATACACGTGATCCGCGAATACAAATTAATCACAGTTAACGACTTTCCAACATTGACTTAACCGAAAAAATATCCCAAAATACTTAAAAATATTTTTCACGAACTCTATCAAACATTTACAACGAAATCACTATCACTTAACATAAACTCACTCACTGTAACGATAGTGACCAACATGTAGCCTTAAGTCCAGAGGATTAACTACTCTCTAGAAAACACGCCTCTGACTTAGACTAATTCAATAGGGAAAGAAATAATAAATTTATGGACTTAGCCTAATGTACATGGAAAAATACTGAACACTTGGGAAAAATTTATAACCGGGGACTGAATTTAAAGGAAAATTTTTAATATCTAGAAACCCGCAATTAAGGGGAATTACTTTATATAATTTAACTATACTGTACTTAATTTGAAGATTCACTCGCCTTAATCCTATAATCGCTCCTACTGGCTCGCCATACCGCGCCTAGCCTTGGGGCCTCGACCATCTAGGACGGGGGTCTCCAAACTTTTCAATGTAAGGGCCACATTATATATTTCCCATATTTATGCGGGCCGAAGGAATAAAAAATGAAAAAAAAAACAAAAAACAAATTGGTGCCAGTAATTTAATTTCCTCAAATATTAAAGTATAAACATGGAAAATTAAAACATACTTTTTAGAAAAAATTAGGGTAAACTAAATAGATTCCTGCCTTTAGTTTTATGCAACCAAACTAGTGTGACGAATGATACTGTCGTTTTGACTTCAAAATTTCATTAAAATCAGGTTCCAGATTAGATGAGTCAATTGTAAGAATTGATTTCAAGTGATCATCAGACAAATTTGCTCGATAGTTAGATTTCACATACTTCATTTTGGAAAATGTTTGTTCACACAAGTATGTTGAACCAAAAATGGACACAAAACTACAAGCAAACTTTATCAAATTTGGAAACTGATCTGGCTTCAGGCATTTATAAAACTCAATCAGATTTCCTTCTCTATACTTATCTTTCAGTCTGTCATCTGCCTGGAGATCAATAATTTCCATTTGAAATTGAGTTGGAAGATTTTCAGCATTGCAGTCAAATGGATTATGAAAGAGCCTGATTTCATTTGCTTTGGCATCAAGGTCAGCAAATCGCTAATGAAATTGTTTTTTCAAATCTGAAATTATTTCATTTGCAAATGAAAAAGGAAATTCAACTTTACTTTCTGCATGAAATTTTTCACAACATGGAAAATGAGCAAAATTCTTAACCTTCACCTGGCCTTCAAGTAGCGCAAGTTTTGCTCTGAATGCCTTGACATGAACAAAGTAGTCACTGATCAAATTTGTTTTGCCTTGCAATTTCAGATTCAAGTTATTCATATGACCTGTCATATCTGCAAAATATGCCAATTTCCAAATCCATTCACATTCTGATAATAATGGCTGAGGTTTATTTTTCTCTGTGAGAAATAAATCAATTTCTAAACTGAGCTCAAAGAAATGCAGCAAAACCTTTCCACAACTAAGCCATCTAACTGCTGTATAATAAGGCAAGTCAACAAACTCCGCATCAATTTCTTTCAAGAAATCACGGAACTAGCGATGGTTGAGTGCATGAGATCTAATGAAATTAACCACAGAAACAACAGGTTTCATGACACAAGACATATCAACATATTTTAGGCACAATGCTTGTTGATGGATAAGGCAATGCAAAAAAATGGGTTTTGAGAATCCTCCAACCTCACAAGCTGTTGTAATTTGCCCAACCAAACCCTTCTTTGTCCCAGACATATTCTTTCCTCCATCAATTGTCACACACTGCACTTGTTTCCATTCCAGGTTATATTCTGTCATAGTTTTACTTACTTCATTGAAAATGTCCTCTCCAGTTGTTGTGGTGTGCATGCTGTGAACTGATGCTAATTCTTGGGTCACATTAAATTCTCTATCAACACCACGAATGAATACTAAGAGCTGAGAAGTATCACACACATCAGTTGATTCATCCAACGCAAGAGAATACCAACAAAATCTTTTTGTTTTTTCCTTTATTTGCCGAATTATGTCGCCTCCTAAATCTTCAATTCTACGAGCAACAGTATTTGACCCAAGACTTATCATTTTGAAGAGGTTTACTTTTTCTGGACATACCTCTCCTGCTGCTTCCACTATACACTCTTTTATGATACTACCATCAGTGAAAGGTTTTCCTTTTTTGGCCAACACATAGGCAACTTTGTAACTGGCTCTAGTTGAAGTTTCATTTTCAGATTTTTTCTTACTGAAAACAGCTTGTTGAGAATGCAGACTGTGCTGAAATGATTCAAACTTTTTAGTGCATTCTGCTCCTGTGATGTGAGAATAACTTGAGCCATGTTTAGATTCATAGTGCCGACGAATATTGTATTCCTTCAGAACAGCAACACTGTCTCTACATATGAGGCATAAAGCTTTATCATTTGCTATCACAAAAAAGTACTTTATCTTCCATTCGTCATTGAACTGACGGCACTCACTGTCCACTTTTCTTTTCTTTATCTTTTCCATATCTGAAAACATAAGGGTAAAATAAATGAAATAAATTCTACAGGAAAAAAACAGCTTGTATGTGGTGTTAAAAAGCATAGCATATTATTATAAAGTGGTAAATATTATGGCAACAGCTTTCGTTGATAAACTTAATGGTTACCATTTTAACTATTTTAAACATGCAATATTTTAGGCTACAATAGTATTATTGCTATTTTGTATAACTAAGATAAAGGTATTGTCAAAGTACAAAGAAAAGAATATTGTACAGTGTTTGTGCTCCCTGAAACAGAAGCAGCGAAGCCCCACTCGCCCTCCATCCCCACAATATACAGTTATACACAACTGATTGGTTGTAATGCACAACACATACCTACCAGTACTAGTATCTGTGCGTCACACTATCGAGAGAGAGGAAAACTGACTCGGGCTGAGCGCCACCAGTCAGCAGCCCCAGCTTTGAATAATTCTGCGATGCCATTCGTACGATAATTATTTCTGGGGGGAGCCCCGTCGGCTCCCCGGAGCTATCCCAGGCTGATATGCTAATGTCAGACTTTGGCATCAGTCATGTGTATGGAGTTCTTAGGCCTACCGGGGACCACGGCCAGAACCGGGCCCCCTCAGAGAGGCAAGGGGAGCAATGGCCTATAGAAGCCCCCGTGTGATTGGAAGCATTCTATGTCTGCCATCGACCGGGACAGGCACCCAGAAAGGTAAGCGCCCCAAAACAAACCCCTATTCTGGTTAAAATTGCTACCAAAAGCCAAACTAGTGGATAGAACTCCCCAACAGAAAAACAAGCAAACTAGTATGACGTCACACGTCACCGCGCCGCTGTCTGCGCAGCTCCCCCCTCCCCGGGAGGGGGAAGGGGGAGCCCCAGACCTCCCACGCCATCTATCCACCCATCAGTTCTTCGGCTGATGCTATAGGCACCGGTTATGTGCTCCGGCTCCAGTGGTTGTTTCAGCACTGTACCTAGAGTGTGGTGTCTGTTTTTCTAGGTGGTGCGTGAGCCGGGAGTGATTCTCCAGTACTCGGGCTGCATGCGCCTAGGGTTCCCTTCCCTAGGTGCCCTGTAAGTACTGCCCTTGGGACTTGGGGCCACCTTCCACAAGTTCCTTGGGGTCTGCCCCTGCTAGGCCGTTTACTGCTTGGTTTTCGGCCGCTCTTTGTGTGCTCGGGTGTTCTGTCTCCCTTGTTCGCCTTAGAGTAAGGGGCAGTTTTGCACTGGTGGGGCGCAGGGTACTGTGCAGCTTGTCTTTCCCAATCATAGCGGCCGGCTCTGTTCCGCTTGGGTACGCTGTCCTCTTGCGGGGTTTTCTTTTTCTTTTTGTTTATCTACCTGGTGGGGGGGTCTGCCTTCGTTCTTGCCCCTGGTGTCCCTTGTGTTCTGAGTTTTCTGGTGGTACCCCCTGCTTGGTCCCCGTGAGTGTACACGTCCCGGGGGTTCAGCTCTTAGAAAGTTGTTTGGTAGTTTTGGGTGCCGGTTAGCAGTACCCTGCCTGGGATTACCTGAGCGCGAGTCCTCTTATAGTAAACGCTCGGGACCCTGGGAAACCCCTGGGGGCGCGAGGGTCCGATGGATGTGACCCCAGAGCCCCCCCCTCGCTTCCAGCGAGTTTGAGGGTTGCTCACCCCTTGTCTCTGGGTGACTCTCTGTTTTGCCTCCGTCTGCTGCCTGTGGGGTCGGTGACACCTTCGACCCAGAGTCCTGCGAGTTTGTTGCTCGTTGTGGCTCGCTTACCCAGTTGTGCACAGCTGGTGCGGGCAGCAGGGGCGTTGCACTTGAGCCTTGGTGGTGGCAACGCTCTCGTGGTAACTCCCCGGGAGCCCCGGGGCTGCCCCGTTTTGGTTCTTGTTTTTCCCCTGGATTCCCCTTCCTGCCTGCATCCGGTTCCTTACCGTCTGTAGGTTCAGGGCGGGGTTTGTTGGTGTTGAGACTCGGGCAGTCTCGGGGAAATCCCCTTCCGGGGTAGTGACGGGGGCATTTGAGCCTGTTCCTCCAGCCGTGTTGTAAGAGTCTGCCAGTGGGCTCCCTTCCTTCGTGTTTTCACGGCTGCCCCGGTTTTCTGGTACGGCCGGGGCTTTGGGGGGACGGCTCGGCCCCGGGGCCTGTCGTGTGGGTTCCCGGGGCTGGGGAGGGGCTGACTTGGGAGGCCTTAATGGCCCCGTTGGACCCCGTGGGGTTTTTTTCTCCCCTCTAGGCGGGGCTTGTGGTTACGCGGAGTAGGGTTTTCCTCCCCACTCGCCGTACGTGCTGTTGGGTGTCAGCCCCTCCCCGGGCTCGGTTCCTTGGCCTTTGAGTCGGTTGGTTCCGTCCTGTGGGTGGATGTTTCCCCCCCCCCTTTTGGGACGGTGTTTTCGTCATGTTTCCCCGTTTTGGGGGTTCTACGTGACTCCTGGTCTCGGGTGCACCTGCGCCTTTGTGTGCCTTCGGGACTGGTTTTGGCTTCCGTGTTCTCGAGGGTTCGGGAAGGTGTTTCGCTACTTCCCGCGTTATTGGAACGTCTGTCGGCTCCTCGTCCTTGTCGCCGAGTTGGGCTACTTGTAGCCCTGTTGGGCTACTTGTAGCCTTGTTGGGCTGCTTGTGGCCCGGCTGCGTGCTTTATTTTGGGCTCTGTCTTCGCTTCTTTGGCCGGTTTTATTGTTCCTGCTCACTCTTTTGGCTTCTTTTTAGTGCAGTAGTCCTGGTTGCCGCCTTCCCGCAGAGACTGTTGCGCGTTTTCGGCCAGCGTGTCATGCGCGTGCGCCGCGGAGTTTGTTTTGGTTTGGGCGGTGTGTAGTGCTGGTGTTAGACGCCTTCTTGCTCCAGTGCTTCGCCTCTCGCTCTTCTCCCTTGGCGCGGTGTGTGCCCCTTCGCTCCGGGGTGTCCTGGGTTCCAGTTGTGGGGAGGCCGCAGAGGTTTTCTCTGTCATGGGTGTGGGCCGCCTTCTTCGCCTCTCCCCTGCTCTCCTGCAGGTCCGGCTCTGGCGTCTTCACCTGTCAGTGCTCCCAGGTTCTTCTGGGCTCGGTTGAGTCGTGTCACTTCGTGCTACCGTTAGCCAGGTGAGTTTCTGCGGTCTGGCGTCTTTTGGCAGGGTGCTGGATGCGGTGTTATATACCTGTCTTTATTTGGGTATCTTTTTGTACGACTGAGACCGTTCGCACACCAGTGTCTGTCCCCCTTTTCACCCCTTCCTGTCCCACTCTTGTGCATGTCCAACCCATGCTAGGGTCATTCAGGGGTTCCACCTTTGTTAGTGTTATGAGGTGTGGGGGTTGTGGTGTTGGTTTCTGTACTCGCCTGGTAGGGCTCCTGGCTGTGCTTGCAAGGTTTTTGCACTCTGGTTTTTGGGTCCCGCTTATCTGGTAGAACTTGCGGGATAGTACCAGTGGAGTGCAGTGGTGCTATAGGCACCATCGGGGAACACTGTATATCCTTCAGAGGTCTGCAGTTGTTAAAAGACCTACGTGCGAGCATACGCCTTCTTGCTGGAAAATTACCTTGGGGTTTTCCTTGAGGTGCTTCGGGGCTTAGCGTCCCTGCGGCCCGGTCGTCGACCAGGCCTCCTGGACTGCTCATCCTGGCTGTTGGACGTGGCTGCTCGCTGCCTAACGTACGAGTCACAGCCTGGTTGATCGGGTATCCTTTGGAGGTGCTTCTCCAGTTCTCTCTTGAACCACCCCGTCCTCGCAACATTTAATAAGTCGTTCTTGCCTTATTAGTTACGTGCATGGGTGACATGCTAAACATCATCGTTTTCCTTTTCGGAACTTCATGGAAAACACCGACCTTCCTTACCCTACTTAGTATGTTGAAATGAGCGTCTTATGGTTTCGTAATTACAATTGTTACTTACCCTATTATAGGTGTAACAACGCTGAACACTGTGGGGGATTGCCAGTTATGCCCCTTATGGTCCATCCGTGGACTTCCGGGGCACGCTAGCTTGCTTTCGAATTAGTTATGGCCATCCTGGTTGTGGGAGTCTGTGGGCCTGCAGGCCGCTCCATGTGGCTGCCTGGTGGGCCTCCCTCTGGCCGGTCTAGCCTGGCCTCGGGCCAGGCTTGGGGTGTACGTGAGCTCCCAGTTCCCCATCCTGCCGATTTTGAGCGGGGTTTCTCCGCCGTCGGTCGCCTGGTATGCGGGTTCCTGGGCCTGCTGGGTTCTGTCGTGTCTCCGTGGGCCCTGTCTGGGGTCTGTCTGCTCCATTCTCTGCCTTTGCAGAAGCGAGTTGCTCTTTACCTGTGGCATGTTGCGGTGGTGCCTGTTGCTACTACTGCGCGTGTGCTTTAGTACCGTGTTTTGCGGTGGCGTGTCCTTATTCCTGGGGTTTTTATGCTTCTGCTCTTTCGTACTGTCTCACCCCTGTCGTTTTTCCTGGCATCTCCTTTTGTCTGTTTTGCCTGCACTTGCTGCTATGTTGGGGGGCGTGGTCGGTTTCCACCACTTCCTTGCTTGTGCGTTCCCTTGTTTTCCTCCTCTGCCGCAGGGTGTTCTACGTGTGTTCCTTGGCTTCTTGGGCTTTTTTCGGCCTGGGTCCTGTGGTGTGCTTCTTTGTCTCGGTCTGTTGCAGTTGCTCGTACCTCTTGGTTCGGGTACGGTTCTGGCGGCAACCCGTCCGCCTTCTTTGGTTTCCTTGCTTGCCCTGCCAATTGGGTTTTTCGGGGTCTGGCGATGTCCCGCGTCGGACCCGTCATTTCTGAACTCCTGGCAGGTTTGCTTGCTTGGAGTTCTTCTGTTCGGCAGTTAGTTTCGTTCATTTATTATGCACCCCATACCCATCTTGTGGGCGGTAGTGGAAAGGGTTAGAGGCACATAATGGGCTCAGGGACTGAACCCCACACTTCATTTAGCTCATCAAGTTACAATCTTGATGAGCTAGTTACAAATTCAATATAAGTAGTCACATCAACAATGGGTTCGAGATCGACCTCCAGTACAGGTTCTAAATTAAGCAACTGACATGTGAAGTGCTAGTGTCAAAATTTATATGTTTGTCCTGCACACCGCCCCCCATCCAGTGGGCAGCGGTGGATAGGTTACAATCACTCAGTTGCTACCTACTGTTAGCAAACTGGGGATGTTTGGCTACAATTTCTGGTGGCAGATCCTTTTGAATGAAATCTTTGCACATCGCTGGAACATTGGTTATAGAATTGTCTCTAACTTCACGTATCTTTTCGCACTCCATCACATAGTGACGGAGGGTGTGCGAATAATTTTGTTGACCCAGTTTACATTTGGTCAGGTCTCCATCGACAGATGATGAGAATTCCCGGAGATACTTTGGGATGCTGGTCGGCAGACGTTCCATCTTCTTGTGCCACCTGAGTTCGGTGGTCGCGCCCGAGATCTTCTTGCGGCTCCGCCTTTTCCTGGGCTTGGAGGGGCCTTGTCGGGGCTGCTTCCGTCTGCCTCATGGTCTCGCCTCCAGCTGGTGGTCGGTGTCCCACCTGCGTGTTTCTCTTGGCGGCAGTATGGGGTGTTTTGGCGGTCCTTCCTTTTCCTGTCCCTTCTTAGGTGGTTCCTCTTGTTAGCGTCGGCTTGGTTTTTGGTGGGGTTGGGGGCCGTCGTCGTGCCACATACTGTCGCCTCTCTTTTGTGCGGCGCTGGCGGGGCCGCTTTGGCTTGCTTTCGGTCTTGGTGTTGCTTCTACACCGTTAGTACGCTGTCTTGTGCGTCGTTTCCCCTCCGGCCTGTTCGTGCGCCGCTTGCACCATCCTGGTCTCCGCTGTGTGCCATGGCGTCTGTGTCCGGAGCGCGTTTTGCGTTGATCCGGTTCTGTTCTTCCTGGTTCGCCTGTGATGGTGTCCTGGGTTGTCAGCCGTGTTCTTGCGGCTCGGCTGCCTGTGTTCTTAACTCCTGCCCGTGATGTTCGTGGCTTTGCTGCTCTCGCTGCCGTCTGGATGACGTGTTCGAGCAGTCTTTCGGACATGGATCTTTGGTGTTCGTTCGGGGGCCTTGCTGCTCGTTGTTCTTGTGTTGTTCCCAGGACTTTCCGGGGCTGTGGCGCCTTGGGTTGGCGTTGCTGCCGGTTGTATCGCTTCCAGGGGGAGGGGTGCGTGGTGTCCGCCTCCCGGTTCCGTCCCTTTTGATCTTCCTCTGTGGGTAGTTAGCTCCGGGGAGCCGACGGGGCTCCCCCCAGAAAACCAGCGTTGAATGTAATGAAATGCCATTTTCTGGGTGAGTCCCGGAGGCTCCCCGGCAACCCTCCCTCCCTCCGGTCGGCGTTTTTTTCGCGTGTCTTGACATCCAGCCTCAGAACTGATGGGTGGCCGGGGAGGGGGGAGCTGCGCAGACAGCGGCGCGGTGACGTGTGACGTCATACTAGTTTGCTTGTTTTTCTGTTGGGGAGTTCTATCCACTAGTTTGGCTTTTGGTAGCAATTTCAACCAGAATAGGGGTTTGTTTTGGGGCGCTTACCTTTCTGGGTGCCTGTCCCGGTCGATGGCAGACATAGAATGCTTCCAATCACACGGGGGCTTCTATAGGCCATTGCTCCCCTTGCCTCTCTGAAGGGGCCCGGTTCTGGCCGTGGTCTCCGGTAGGCCTAAGAACTCCATACACATGACTGATGCCAAAGTCTGACATTAGCATATCAGCCTGGGATAGCTCCGGGGAGCCTCCGGGACTCACCCAGAAAATGGCGTTTCATTACATTCAACGCTGGTTTTTTCCTCCTGGGTACGTTGTCCTCTTGCGGGGGTTTTCTTTTCATCTTTGTGCCTGGTGGGGGTGTCTGCTTTTGTTCCCCTACCCCTAGTTATCTTAGGGTCTTGACCTCCTATGTTCAGTGGTACCCCCTTGCTTAGCCCCCGTGAGTGGACACGTCCCGTGGGGGTTCAGTTTTAGAAGTTTGATAGACATGGGCGCCGGTTAGCAGTACCCTGCCTAGGCTTACCCTTCGCAGTAACAGTCTAAGGGCCCTGGGAAATCCCATGGGGGCGCAAGGGGGGTTCAATGGATGTGACCCCTGGGTCCCCCTCTCGCCTTGTGCGAGTGTGAGGGTTACTCTGTCCCCTTGTCTCAGGGCGACACTCATTGTTTCTGCCTCTGTTATGCTGCCTGTTAGGTCGGTGACACCTTCAACCCGGAGTCTTGCGAGCATTTTTGCTTGTTTGTGGCTCACTTTACCCAATCCACTGATGACACTATCCAGGTGCATGTGGCTCAGGCGTTGCATGCTATCTTCAGGTTATCTTGAGAGGATTTCGGAACTTAGTGTCCCCGCGGCCCAGTCCTCCACCTGGCCTCCACCCCCAGGAAGCAGCCTGTCGCAGCTGTCTATCTCCCAGTTACCTATTTACTGCTAGGTAACAGAGGCATCAGGATGAAAAACACGTTTTGCCCATTTGTCTCCGCCTCCACTGGGGATTGAACCCGGAACCTCAGGACTACGAATCCGAAGCGCTGTCCACCCCAGCTGTCAGGCGTCAGGTGCTAACTTTAGGTTGCTGCAACATGTTAGGTTGATTGCTACCTCTGATGCCCCGAGGCTACCCTGCTTTGCTTGTAGGGACCCGGACTTGGGGGTGTTGGTCGTTTCGGCTTTGGTTCTTCCCCTGCTGTGGTTCATTCTGGTCCCCTCCCCTCCTCCTTGCTTCCGGCACCGGAGTGTCTGTGGGCTTCGTGGTCGGGGAGGGGGGGGGGGAAGTTTAGAAGATTTTGAGACTCGGGAAGTTTCGGGGGTTGTCGCTTCCGGGGTGGCGACGGAGGCATTCGATTCGGTTCCTCCAGTTGTTGCATATGAGTCTGACCAGTGGGCCCCCCTTCCTTAGTGTTTTATGGCTGCCCCGGCTTCTTCTTTTGAGGCCGGGGCTTTGGAGGACAATTGAGCCCTGGGACCTGGTATAGGGGTACTTTGGTTTAAGAGTTTAATCTGTTCTTAGAGACAGCTCGTATTCCGAAAACTCGTAATCCGAAGCTAATTTCCCCATAAGAAATACAGTAATGGGAAATGAATTAATACGTTCCTGACTACCCAAAAACCTCACTTCAAACTAAATTTTATACCTAATTCATCTAAATAAACCTACAAAACTATGTTCAAGTTATTACTTACCCTTGCTGATGACTGCTGTTGACGTATGGAAGATGGTGAGGAGGAGGAGAGGTGTTACTGTTTGGAAGGGAAGTCCCCTTCCATTATAACATCAGGCAGTGAGGACTTCACTGGTGTGCACCCTCTGGCACGTTTTGCCTGCACACCACTAGGACTTGCTTGTGGCTCACTGCTTGCTTGTCTTTCTAAGAATCTGTCTAAAGACACTTGTTTTTTCCTACATTTTAACACTTGTCTGTAGTAAGACATCACATTGTCATTTAAAAGGTCAATGCAACATTGTCATTTAAAAGGTCAATGCAACATTGTCATTTAAAAGGTCAATGCAACATTGTCATTTAAAAGGTCAATGCAACGGCCTGCTACAGCTTTATCTGGGCGAGTTTTTTCAACAAAAGTTTGCAGTTCTTCTCATACTTCACACATTTTCTTTATGAAGAAGGGACATCCTCTACTGCCTCTACTAACAACTATTTTCTTAGGTTGAACCTTACTACTGGCTTTCTTGGGACCCATGGCGAGATATATAATAACAACTTTTATGCTCAAATGGCCAAAAATCTAACAAAAAAAACTGTAAATCCTTGTGGAGAATTCAGGTGGGATCTGTCACTGGGCGCAAGGCACTGGTAAACTGAGGCGCAATTGCCGTGCCACCACGCGCTAGTCGGCCTGTACGCGTATCAACACCCTCGTCTTCCGAGGCAACCCTTGCCTTTCGAGGCAAATTTTCCGACCAAATCCTGCTCGCATTCCGAAAAACTCGTATACAGAGACACTCGTATTCCGAGGTACCACTGTATAGAGGTTCGCGGGGTTGAGGGGGGGGGGCTGGCTTGGGGACCTTGGGCCCCATTGGACCCCACCTGGGTTTTCCTACCCTTTGAGTGGGGCTTACTGTTACAGGAAGTGGGAGTTTTTCCTTCCCTTCCTTCTCTACATACGAGTTGGTTTTGGTGATGGTCCTTCCCTAGTTCAGTTCCGTGTCCCTTCGGGTCCGTCGGTTCCATCCTTCCTGCGGGTAATTTTAACAACATTCTTATCTGGGACATGTATTCTTCTGCTTCATGTCACAATCATGTAAGAATCGTATCGGGATCTTGCATGACTCTTGGTCAAGTATGCCAATGGGCTCATATGTGCCTCTGTGATTTTGTGCTTGATTATCTAGGGTCTCGAAGGTTTGAGAAGATCTTAGATAATTCACATATTATTGGAACGTGTGTCATTTTCTGGTGAGGATTACCTCCAGTCCTTTCTTGGACTCGTTGGTCCACTTCCGTACTACTTATCATCTTTCAATAGTATATCTAATTATTTTCTAATCACATCACATCTCATCTCCGTAATTTGTCTCGGCAATAAAAATAATTGTTAAATAAACATTGTCAGCTGCCCTCCCTGAAAGAAGGGTGGCGCTAGCTTGGACCTCATGCATTCTAAGCGAGGCCCGATGGAGATAGTTTTGTTTCTGGACAGTGTAAACATGTGTTGGTGTTCTGCGACTTTTCTCACGGGTAATACACCGCACTAGCTACTCTCTCTCCAGTCATAGCCCCCTTGATATTTGGGGAGTTTTGGATTTTCTATTTAACCCTTCAATTGCGCATCGCATCATATGATGCGTTGACCGACTTGCAGAAAATTGCGCGTCGCATCATATGATGCGTTGGAGTACTACGCAAGATTTAAACGGCCCGCGGATACACAGGGTTCACCACACCTTCATCAGGGCTCTTGTAAACAGACGCCATTTTTAAAAAAAATCGTGGGCCAAACTCCCGGGTGTTAGGGGCCTCAGTATCGAGTAAGCTACCAAGCCTGACGCACGCAGCATGAGCTCACAGCACTGCTGTTCAGCTTGTGACCACAGCATCGCCTAAAAATGCCATAATATACTTGTTCATGCTATTATGTAGCGATAATATTATTACAGAAGACCCCTGACTGTGATAAAACTGACCATGGGTCTGATAATAAGAGGATTGTGATGATATTTAGCGCTGTGCTCCATGGAGGGAGGAGTAATGCTGTGGGAGGGAGGGTGGTGGCGTTGTTATCTGACTGTGTGTGGCCACCTTTTATTGACTGCACTCACCATACCAGCTTAGTGGTTCGTTATGGTGAACACAAATGTAGCTACTTATATATAACGTGTGTATAGAGAGTATAAACAGCAAGAGTAGGAGGTTGGGAGCCGCCATTTTGGTGAGAGGAGCGTCGTCTGCAGGAATTATCGTGTTGTTTACTGGTGATCACGTCTTTGGGCACCATACCAGTTTACTTGTACAAGTTTGGTGAATAAAACCGGTAGATATTTATATATAATGTGTGTATATAGCGTAATAACACCACAAGCAGTATTGTTGGAGGAGAAATATTAGTGCGTGTGGCCTTGAGGGCGGCAGCCATCAGCTGACTGTGAGGTCCATCAGTGGCAGTGGCAGCCAGTGGCGGGCTGCCACTGCCACTCAGCATACCAACTTAGTGGTTCGTTATGGTGAACACGAATGTAGATACTTATATATAGCGTCTGTATATAGTGAATAAAAGCAAAAACAGTATTGTGGGAGGAGAATGTGGGCGAGTCAGATGACTTGAGGGAGGGCGTGAGTGGCTGGCTGGTACACGGCGGTCACTCCTCGTTACTTTTTTGACTCATAATAGCAACTTAGTGGTTCGTTATGGTGAACAAAACATGCAGATACTTATATATAACCTGTGTATATAGTATAACAACCGACAAAGTATTTGTTCACTGTTTGATGAACATAATTGAATCAACAATAAGCACACCATATTTTTGAGTACAGCGATGATTCACCCATTTCATTATATAAATATATCACACTACACACTATTGAATAATATTACAGCAAAAAAACTACGAAAAATCAATCAGAGACATTGAAATAATTAGGCAATTATCTCTTTGTGGCAACTCCGGCCTGACAGCTGGCGATCAACAGACCGCCTGGGACGCATGCTGAGTGAGCGCCTGTTTTGTGCCAGACTTCCCTGCCCTATAGCGGCCAATATATTCAACTTACGATTTTTTTAATATTTTTCCCGTGATCAGTGAACACAAATTAACAGGTTAGGAAGAAAAATTTTTTTTTTTTTTTTTTTTTTGTATGCGCCTGTGGGTGTCAAATGGTATATAGCTATGCGCCATTTAAGGGTTAAGGAAACTTCCTAGTTTTTTCTCTGAATGCAGGTGTAGGGTGATTCGGAGTGATGCCCCTTCCACCTCTACTCTACGGCTACTCTTATCCTAATGCATATGCAACGTAGGATGTAATCCACTAGCGATGCTCCCAGAATATTACATGACTGAGCTGTGTCGTGCCTATAGTGCCTACACTCTACATGCGAGATTATACGGTCTGGCTACAGTGTCAGCCAGGCACTGGCTGTCAATTTTTGGATAAGTGTTGGGTATTGTTCTGTGGTATGTTGATTGGGCACTTTGCGTGCATCTTAACGTTGCCTTAATATTAATATGTCCATATATATTGTTGTTCATTACACTGTGGGGCATAGCCCAGAATCTTGGTAGCTTTTGATTTACTTTTTCAGCGACTGAATCGTTTTTTGAGTTGACCTTCATTCAGTGCCTGGCTACACCCTTATATATACATTGGAATCTCTCTGTATATATAGTTGATCTTGTACGTTACGTTAGCAATTGCTAATTAAATTGTGTTAGTTCATCATATTGATTATACTCTCTTGTCCCTAGCTACCATTGTGTTGACCATATTTACGGTCATTTCATTGCATATTTATGTATTTCCTACCTCTGTGCTACACATTCTTGTGTATATTAGCACTGTATGTGCATATTGGCTATATTAATGATAATGCTAGGCTGGACTATATACATGTTCAGATCCCTGATTTTGAACTGACCAGTGTTCAGTTACAGCGCAGAGTTCTTTCCTCTTCTTGTATCACACTACGGACTGCCGGATGTGCAATGTCTGCAGGTGGATGTCGATTTCCATTCAACCCCTCCTGCCCCCCTACAGTTAACCCTCAAACCGCTCAGGGTCCAAATGGAATTAACACCCACACGCGCAACAAAAAAAAAAATCAAAATTTTTTTTTCCTTTTTATGTCTTTGTGTTCCCTGAGCACGGGAAAAATAATAAAAAAATTTAATTACACTTACCGTGGACGTAAATGACCCGAGAAGATCATCGATGACGTCACGCCTGATCTTCGCTGGGCCGCTGTGCGCTCGGGGTGAGTGAGGCGCGACGGAGGAGGAGCGCGAGTTGCCGCGAATTTATTTTCGCGTTATTAGTTACAGTATCTATGGAGTATTTTACACCCATTTTTTTCACTGGTAATTACCTAAGTGTAGTTACAGGATGAGAGCTACGCTCGTGGTGTCCCGTCTTCCCAGCACTCTTTGTCATATAACGCTTTGAAACTACTGACGGTCTTGGCCTCCACCACCTTCTCCCCCAACTTGTTCCAACCGTCTACCACTCTGTTTGCGAAAGTGAATTTTCTTATATTTCTTCGGCATCTGTGTTTAGCCAGTTTATATCTATGACCTCTTGTTCTTGAAGTTCCAGGTCTCAGGAAATCTTTCCTGTCGATTTTATCAATTCCTGTTACTATTTTGTATGTAGTGATCATATCACCTCTTTTTCTTCTGTCTTCTAGTTTTGGCATATTTAATGCTTCTAACCTTTCCTTGTAGCTCTTACCCTTCAGTTCTGGGAGCCACTTAGTAGCATGTCTTTGCACCTTTTCCAGTTTGTTGATGTGCTTCTTAAGATATGGGCACCAAACAACAGCTGCATATTCTAGCTTTGGCCTAACAAAAGTCATGAACAATTTCTTTAGTATATCCCCATCCATGTATTTAACCCTTAACATGCTCGGGGTCTAATATCCTGCTATCCGCACAGGCGCATGTCATTTTGAAAAAAAAAAAAATATTTTTTCTTCCTAACCTGTTAATTTGTATTCACTGATCACGGGAAAAATAATAAAAAAATCGTAAGTGCCATATATTGCCCGCTATAGGGCGGGGAAGTCTGGCAAATTATAGGCGCTGACTCAGCATGCGTCCCAGGCGGTCTGTTGCTCGCCAGCTGTCAGGCCAGAGTTGCAACAAAGAGATAATTACCTAATTATTTCAATGTCTCTGATGTTTCATAGTTTTTTTGCTGTAATATTATTCAATAGTGTGTAGTTTGATATATTTATATAATAAAATGAGTGAATCATTGCTGTACTCGAAATATGGTGTACATATTGTTGATTCAGTCATGTTCATCAATCAGTGAACAAATCCTTTGTCGGTTATTACACTATAAGCACAGGTTATATATAAGTATCTGCATGTTTTGTTCACTATAACGAACCACTAAGTAGCTATTATGAGTCAAAAAGTAACGAGGAGTGACCGCCGTGTACCAGCCAGCCACTCCCGCCCTCCCTCCAGTCATCTGACTCGCCCACATTCTCCTCCCACAATACTGTTTTTGCTATAATTCACTATATACAGACGGTATATATAAGTATCTACATGTTTTGTTCACCATAACTGTACATCTAAGCTTGTATGGTGAGTAAAGTCACAAAGACATAGGACCTAACACAGTCAGCTGATGGCTGCCTCCCTCAAGGCCAGATACACTAATATTTCTCCTCCAACAAAACTGTGTGGTGTTATTACACTATATACACACATTATAAATAAATATCTACCTGTTTTATTCACCATACTTGTACAAATAAACTGGTATGGTGCCCAAAGACTATCGTGGTAACCAGTAAACAACACCGTCGTCTGCACGGTGGCGTCGTGCAGACGACGCCACCGCCCTCACCAAAATGGCGGCTCCAAACCTTCTCTTGCTGTTTATACCCTCTATACACACGTTATATATAAGTATCTACATTTGTGTTCACTATAGCGAACCACTAAGCTGGTATGCTGAGTGCAGTCAATAAAAGGTGGCCACACACAGTCAGAAAACATCGCCACCACCCTCCCTCCCACAGCATTACTCCTCCCTCCATGGCGCACAGCGCTAAATATCATCGCAATCCTGCTATTATCAGAACCCTGGTCACTTTTATCACAGTCAGGGGTCTTCTGTAATAATATCATCGCTACATAATAGCATGAACAAGTATATTATGGCATTTTTAGGCGATGCTGTGGTCACAAGCTGAACAGCAGTGCTGTGAGCTCATGCTGCGTGCGTCAGGCTTGGTAGCTTACGCGATACTGAGGCCCCTAACACCGGGAGTTTGGCCCACGATTTTTTTTTAAAAATGGCGTCTGTTTACAAGAGCCCTGATGAAGGTGTGGTGAACCCCGTGTATCCGCGGGCCGTTTAAATCTTGCGTAGTACTCCAACACATCATATGAAGTGAAGAGCAGTCGACTGGTAAAACGCCTAGCACTTCATATGAAGTGATGCGCACTTAAGGGTTAAAAGCAATTCTGAAGTTAGAAAGCATAGCATAGGCTCCTTGCACATTATTCTTATGTGGTCTTCAGGTGATAGTTTTCTATCTAGAACCACCCCTAGATCTCTTTCTTTATCAGAGTTCTTTAAAGATTCTCACATAATATATAGGTTGTGTGGGGTCTATGTTCTCCTATTCCACATTCCATAACATGACATTTATTAACATTAAATTCCATTTGCCAAGTGGTGCTCCATATACTTATTTTATCCAGGTCTTCTTGAAATTTTATCCAGGTCTTCTTGAAAGACCTGGTGAACAGAAACACCAGAGAAATAATCTATAAGCCAGATTGTGTCTTGGACTATAACATCAACATGCGTTTGGTGGATAAATGTGATATGATGGTGGGGGCAGTGGAGTGTGTACAGAAAACAGTGAAGTGGACCAAGAAAATGTTTTTTCACCTCGTTGACGTAACAATGCTGAACAGTTACAATATGTATCTTGTCAAAACAGGTCAAACTTGTCAAAACTTCTTATGGTGTGGTTCAATATGTTCTCACAAAATGATTTATGAACATAAAACTGTTGTCAATGTATATTGTATCCACATATAGTGTCACAAGTATTTGCACAAAAATGTCTTATTTCACAATAAAATATACAATTTCTTATGATTTATTTCCACTATATACACTCACTTATTCTGTATTTACATGTTTTGGCACCAGTTTTGGACATTTAGAAGTCATCAAGACTGTGATACTCGTTGAAACATCGGACATGGCACAGAGGGACCTGACACGCTTGGCACCAAGTCATCACCATTTTTCTTTTCTGTTCCCTCTTGGTTGTTGACCAGCATACTACACACGCACGCTGGCCTACTGCACGCTTTCCAGTTGGTGGTAAAAACCTGAGATTGTGTGTCAAAAAGGCCTCCCTGTAAGCGAGCCTGGGTGTTGGAGCATGGTGCAATACCGGGTTCAGAATGGGCCTCTGTACACCAGGAATTACTTTGCCAAACTTCTGTAGTAATTGTGTTACTACAGTAAAATTGAATGCACGGAAATTACGTTTACCACCTGTTTTGACAAGATACATATTGTAACTGTTCAGCATTGTTACGTCAACGAGGTGAAAAAACATTTTCTTGGTCCACTTCACTGTTTTCCGTACACACTCCACTGCCCCCACCATCATATCACATTTATCCACCAAACGCATGTTGATGTTATAGTCCAAGACACAATCTGGCTTATAGATTATTTCTCTGGTGGTTCTGTTCACCTTGCCACTGTCCAGCATTGTTCCAGCATGAATGGTGGTCAACATGTTCACTTCACGCCTGTCTTTCCACCGCACTGATAGTATTCCACCTGTTTTTCTGAGCTCGCAATCACCAACCTGCATAGCACCTGGAAACACTGGCATTTCCCTTCGTTTTGCCTTCACTGTGCCACACACTCCAGTTCTATTATCAAGCAAGAACCTAGTTAGCAAGGGACTGGTATAATAGTTATCTGTGTATAATATGTGGCCCTTGTTCAGATATGGCGCAAGCAGTGACTTCACAACACTACCTGAGAAGCCATGTTGGTCATTAGCAGGAATGTCTACATTTGTACCCGTATACATTATCATATGTAACACAATTCCTGTTTCACAGTCACAGAGTACAAAGAATTTCAATCCAAATCGGTGGCGTTTGGATGGAATATACTGCTTGAAGGCAAGACGTCCTTTGAAAAGCACAAGGGATTCGTCAATCACAAGCTTTTGAGCTGGTACGTAGAAATCCCTGTACTTTCCGATAAGTTCATTCAGTACGTGCCTTACCTTCCAAAGCCTATCATCATCATTCCTGTCTTCATCATTTGCAAAGTGAAGACACCTGAGGATTATCGCAAATCGGTCTCGAGACATATATTTACCGAACATTGGTGTGGGAACAGTATGGTCTTTACTCCAGTAATGGTCGATTACGTGTTTGACACAATGTTTCATCAACATACACAGTGCCAAAAACACATACATTTCACCTACAGTCGTATCTTTCCATCGCTGCAAACGTGAAAAATCAGATAACTCCTCCTCACCAATGAGATCACTCGCATATTTGTTCGTCTCCTGAACAAGATGTTCCATTAGCGGCTCATCAAAATATGCAGTAAAATAGTCCATTTCACACATATCTGCACCTTTATCAGGGAAAATATCTGTAATTCCAACATCCGAATTATCAAAAACAGGAATTTGTGGAACAAAATCTGTCCCATCACTCCACACAAAAACACCGGGTGTCTTTCTAGAGCCAATAGCGGCACCACGGCGAGGAAACCGTGTACCAGGAGCTGAAGCAGGTCTAGGAACAGTAGGGGCGGGCATGGGCGGTGATGGAAAATTCCTCGATGTTGAGGGTCTTTGTTCATGTGGTGCCATGCGGTGCCGCATGGCTTGGCCAGATGCTGCTGATGCGACAAATTGTCGCTTGGCAACACCACACACTCCTCCACTGGCACTAGCGACACTATTTTCCGATTCTAAGTCACTAAAACCGGAAAACGATTCACCTTCTTCAGAATCGTCGAGCAAAACATCAATATCTTGCAAGGGAGCACATGATCTGTGTGGTCTCGCACAAATTGGGGTCGAGTGAGGGCGAGGAGGCATGGGCGAGATGCTATGCCTTACCCTGGTGGAGCCAGCATGTTCACACTCGTCATCGGTTGTATCCACCTCTGAGGGCTGTGTGTAGTCATGATCAAAGTCTGAGTCGTCTATATCAGACTCATCACCATCCGGGAACAAACTACGAGTAATTTCGTCCTCGGTCAGAGGTCTCGAGGAACGTCTCGCTGGGCGGGGTCGGTCGTCGGAACGTGATGCGCTCGCCATGGTGTCCGCCGGGTAACTGAGCTCTGTACACAAAGAGGACCCACGCTGGATTTTTTTCCCAGGCGGGGTTTGTTTACGTTCGGTCTAGGCTCGCCAATGACTACCCCTATCCCACGCGGGCCATTTGAATTATAGCACTAGACACGATATCATTTATAAATGATGAGCGTGGTTTCGGTTGTCACTGATATCATTTATATATGATATGCGCGGTTTGAGGGTTAAAGGAACATGTTTCTGACAGACTTCATACGCTTCCGAAGTCAGTTTTTCTATTCCTTCTGTAGGACTTGTATTACTTAGAACAGTTTCCCATGGAATGTTTGTAAGTTCCCTGTTTATTATCTCCCAGTCTATCCTTTTATTATTCAAATTAAATTTACTGAATAGCCCCTCTCGCTTTATCAACGTTTTAGGTCTGTTATGAGTATTGATGGTCGTTTGCACTTCAATGAGCTTGTGACCTGAGTATGTGGTATCTGATATCGTAATGTCTCTGATAATGTCTTCATTGTTCGTAAAGACCAGATCTAGAATATTTTCATTTCTCGTTGGCTCCGATATCTGCTGATTGAGTGAAAATTTATCACAGAATCTAAGTAGTTCTCTAATCTGTGGTTGGTTAGGTCCTGATAGATTTCCTGGTATAATATTATTGTTTGCTATTCTCCACCTGAGACTAGGCAAGTTGAAGTCACCTAGGAAGATAATATCAGGTATCGGGTTCTCCAAATTATCAAGGCTATTCTCTATTTTGTTTATCTGTTCTGTGAATTCCTCAGCCGTTGCATCTGGCGGTTTGTATATTAGAATAATCACAATTTATTTTCTCTATTTTTAATCCCAGTACCTCTACCACCTCATTCGTAACGTTAAGGAGCTCCGAGCATACACGGTCTTCCCTAAAATACAGACCCACTCCTCCATGTGACCTACTTTTCCTATCACACCTGTATAGGGTATATCCTGGAATCCAGATCTCACTGTCTAAGAATTCCCCTGCATGGGTTTCTGTGAAGGCTCCAAATACTGCATTTGACTCCGTGAGGAGGCCATTTATGAACTGTACTTTGTTGTTTGTTCTTGTTTTCAGTCCTTGTATGTAGGCAAAGATGAATGAGGTTACTCTATTAGTGATAGTTTGACTGGGGGCCTTTTTCGGAAGAATGGAATGCCTAACAGAAGGGAAAGGACTATGAGGAGCAGAAGGAACCAGAGCTGAAGCGACCCCAACTCCCCAAGTCCGGAACTCCAACAACCAAAACGCGGAACTCTCGGTGCATCTGGGGCAGCAACCAACGAAGAGCACTGCAGCAACCTAAACCTAGCATGCAACGCCACAGCCGCCTGCACCCGCTTATCATGACCAGTGGCCTGGGCGAATCAGAGCACGTACAGACAACACCTGTCGCACGACTCCGGGTCAAAATTCCAACATTCCAACAAAATTCCAACAATTCCAACAAGTTTTGAACATGCGAACGTCATGGGCATGAGGCTAGACCACAGGCTGGCTAGCCTTAACACTATCGGTCACTCTGGACCGGACTCGCGTCCATTATTTTTCTCCCGAGTCCTAACTTTGGACCGGACTTGCGTCCACTACAAAAATATTTGTATAAAATTCATTTTTTATCCAATCGACCTCGGGATAGTATCAAAATAAGCGCCTTTAGTATGCGCACAATTTGATACTAAAATGAAAGATGTAACATGAAACTTGATGTCCGAACACTTATATGATTATAAATAGGTTTTTGGTCAAAATGTTAAAATATTTGTTAAAATTCTATTTATTGTGCTATTATGTTGGGACTAGTTTTAAAAAGCGCGCCTTTACGTCGTGAACAATTTGATACCAAAATGAAAGATGTAACACAAAAGTTTATGTCAGAACACTGGAAAGATATAAATAATTTTGTGATGATGAGCTTCCAGAATTAAAATATTTGTTAAAATTCCAGTTATTGCTCTAT